>PITA01006357.1:0-45094 GCA_004023965.1 Spilogale gracilis
TGAATATGTCTGTTTTTGAGAAAAATCAATTCTGCAGTTCATGCTCCCTTCAGCACTCATCAAGGGTGTTTACTCACTGCTTTTAAGAATCCCAAATGCCACATTTTTATACTCTGGCTGTTTGGAAATTACTTGTCCATATTCTGCTAGTTTTAGTTCATATTCCAAGCAGACTTCTCCTTTAGATATTGGACTCTGAATCTGGTTCATCTTAGATGTCTCCCATTTGGTAAAGTGTGTGAGATGTATCAAGACAAGTTCTCCTTGTCTCCATCCTCTGGCCTCATGGAGTCTGACCAAGGGACTCACGTTAGTCAATCACAACTCTTTTTGCCGTCTCCAGAGTCCTTCAGATTGGGCATTCATTCACAAGTTAATTTTTTCACTCAACAGATATTCATTAATTTTGTGTCAACCACAGTGCAGGACATTGGAGGTCAAAGGAGGAAACACACAATCTCTTATGAGTCAAGTGTGTTGTAAGTACGACAGGAACATAAACAAATTGGACTATGTTATTTATTCAGGGGTAATAGAAATGCGTAACAGTCCTGAGGGGAAGATAGAACTGATGGCCCTGATGAGATTCCTTCCCCTGGGGGAGATTTTACAGGGAATATGTTTGAGTTGAATTTTGGGGGATGAGCTGGAGTTCTTGAGGACTTGTGCAAATTCAAGGAGGTGTGAATATGATTGACAGGAGTTTTAAATTTTGTCCTTGCCCTTAGAGAGATGAATTTTGTGGGGATTCTGAAACTCTGAGGAGTAGTAGGAGATGTTCTGGTCTGTGTAAGGAAGGGGAGGGGGGCCCAAAGGTTTCAAGGAGTTAGAAATTCACTTAAGCAGGAATAAGCATCTCAGACAAATGGTGACCAGCAGAATGTTAAGAGGTTTACTAATCTCTGCTGACCTGCATTATCTCCTTCTCTTATTCCAGCATCTTTAGTAAAAGTTGGGCTTGTTTGACTAGTGCTCTGGGGAATGAAATGGTGAACAGTGTGTGTGCCTGGGATGGGAAATGAGAGGGTTGTCAAGCTTCTCTGGGCTAGCATGGAGGCACCAGGAAAAGGGCAAATTCTTTGGATCTGGACAGAAAGTGAGCAGAGGTCCCAGGCAGACACAAGAGCCATGTTAAGGACTCAGGCAATAGATGAGAAATGGGCAGCAGGGTGGACGGACTCAAAAGCAGATGTGAAAATCCCTATCTTCCCCTCAGTACAGCAGAGAAAAGGGACCTCTGAGGGGTGGGACAAGCTAGGTCCTGCTGTTACATGGCTGGGTGCTTCTGAAGCAGCCATTTGGGATTTAAAAGCTACATAGGAGATAGAGTCCCTCGAAGGTGGTGACAGATTGAACGGAAGAGGCAGGGATCAAAGATAGCAAAGGGATGCCAGCTATGCTATTAACTAAGCTAGGGAATTCAGGAGGGGGTGAGAGGAGTTCTTTTTGAAAAGGGGTCTGAGGAATGGGAATGGAAGATAAAGTGTTATAAGATAGCCAAGTAGAGAGGTCCAGCTGACGTCTAGGCCATAAATGTGGGAGCAGGATGGAGGTCCACGAGGAAGTTCTAGCTTATACAGAGGAGGCCAGGTGTCTGGAAAAAATGACACAGAGGGTCCAAAGGAGAAAGGAGGAGGTGGTGCCGGAGACCTAAATGGACCAGTATTCAAGAGACCCTTCTAGATAGGACACTTCTGGGCCTCCTTTCTTTAAAACTTTGCTGTGTTTGCTTGGACATCTCTTCTTTCCTCTCTTACTCTGCAGTGCTCCCAGGTGACGGGACTGCAGATAGGAAATACTCCTTGACCCAAGAGACATTGAACTGCTTTTTATATTGCCTATTCATCTTCTACAAATCAGGAACTTTTCATCAAGGAAAATGTGCTTCAGACACAGAATTTAGCAATGTGCTTCAAATATTAGCTCTCTCTAATAATGCTCACTGTAAGTGTATTTCTTGTACTGATGCTCTTTGATGACCCCTGCATGGGTCACTTCCTATGCTGCCCTGTCCTGTGCTCTCCTGTCCTATTCCTCTCCATTCTACCCCACACCATTCTATTCTATACAAGCAGCCTAAACAAGCAGGTTGTGTTCCAGAAGGAAATCTGTAAGCCAATTGTTTAAAACTGGGATATTTTCTCATAGAGTTAATGTTATAAAAACATGTTCAGGGCAGGGCTTCCGGTATATGTGGGTAGAGAAAGCCATGGGTGAGGGCCAATGGTTTTCTATTCAAGGCTCTGGGAGAAGCCATTGCTCTTTCTACTCTACCCCCAAGCTCCCAAATACCTGCTGTCCTTAGAAGCCAGCTATTTGGTTGAATTTATTAAATAAATTAGTTGGAACTCAAGGAGTGAGTAGCTAAGGCGGTGGGTATGTGTGGAAGCCACAGCCCAGACAGTGTTTAGATCAGAGCTGAAAGGCTCTGGCAAAAAGACCAATACATTGCAAGTTAATGGGAGAGACATTAATTAATCAACTGTTTGTTAAAAACTGTACAAGTGACAGGGAAACAATATTGAACATGGTGGGCACAGACTTCAGTCTCTGGAGAGATTACAGTCTAACCCAAGCTGGGGGTAGAGTCTTGGTTGGGAAACAGCAGCTTGGGGACTAGAGGAAATGGTATAGCTCATGTGTGGCTCTGACAACCAGAAAGGACTTCATTTTGCTGGAAGCTGGAATGCAGAGAGGATGAAAGAATAAGCATTTGGCAGTTTGCAGTTTCTAGAATTTAGATTCCTTGATTGAACTAAAATTTGAAACTTTCATGTAGAATAATTTACTAAATCCTTATGATAATGGAGACTGCTTAATCAAACAATATTTTAATGCCAAGCTAGTATTAAACTAGTTCTCAGAAAAGAAACCTATTTACTTACTGCTGTCAGTTGGATTTTCTCTAATGTGAACCTTGCATTGGAGCTGGGAAGTTCTTTTGTTGTTGAAATTATGTAATTATCAACCTTTGGTAAGCACACTAAGAGAATTAACTTTTGATATCAAAGAGATCCTAAAACCAGAGACAAAATTATAAGAAGCCAAAGAGGATATTTTCATGCTTTCTTCATTATTTGTTTAAAAGTAGCAAAATGGTATTTTTTTTTTCCTCCTTAAATGATCAGGCAAACATTTTCTCTAGGGAAATCCTTGAGCCAAACAGGGCTGTTTCACTTTCCTTTACCTCCATCTTAAACTTATCCAATCCCTTCTCTCCCCTCACCTGCTTTGGCACGGTTCTAAAGGCTAGAGTCCCAGTGGGTAACAGACACAGAAATGAACTGAGCCCTCCGGAGACAATTTCACTACCACTTGGCCCTTAAGTATATCAGGGAGGAAGGCGGTTGTCAGCACATTCACGTTTAGATGAGGATCAAAATGCAACTCTGTTAACATTTCAGAAGATTTTTTATTGTTAATCACTTATATTTCTAAGTTGACGTAACATTCTCAATCAGAAATGGCTATATTTGCGTGTAAAGTGTAAGGGCCATTTTTTCTCTATTAGGAAGAGGATGGAGCATTTCAGAAGGGGAAAATGGGGCCGAGGAGGAATTCACTAACGGAGTTAATTTCATGATCTAATGTTTTGGTATTACACCAGAATTTGTTTTTCATTCAAGTTGTGCATGCAGGCCTGAAGCCAATTGAATAGTCATTTCTAAAAGATTTTTAAAAACAGGAATTGGAATTTTTGAATGACAGAACTTTAAAGGAAAAGCGCAGGGTTTTTAGATCTAGTCCATTTATTACTATGATTCATAATGAGTCATGTACTCTTTTGTCTCTCCATTTTCTTTTGTAGCTGACTAGCCATAATGCCACCTGTTCTTTTTGTCACAGCTTCAATGGGTTATGAAGTACTCTCAGCCACTAGGTAATTGCAGCTAACCTTTACTGAGGATGTACCATGTGCCCAGCACTGTAAATGCCGAGACTCTCCAATAATTCTGTAAGGCAGGAATATAGGAATTTGCCATTTTACACAGGGAAACTGAGGCTTAGAGAGTTTGCATGTATACCTTACAGTTGTATCATTAGTAAGGAGAGGAGCCTAGGTCTGACCAGAATGAACTGATGAAAAAATCAGATTTCTGAGTCAGTATTCTTAATGTCTGCATGCTGCCTTTCTCCACAACCCCTACCATGCAGCATTGCATCCGTCTGGGAATGTGTGTTTTGCAATTTAAAGACAGAGTCTCCCCAAAGTGAACTTGATCAAGTAGGTAAAGAATCCACCCTGATTAAATATCGATGAGGCAGTGTATTGACTTCTTTGTAGTGATTTCCCAGAGAAATGGATTCCTGAATGGAATCACTCATGTAGATGGATATACTTGTCAGTTATGTAGAATACAATAACAGTGCTTTAATTATTACCCCACTTCACTCATGTTTCTATAAAATGGAAGCCTCCCTTTCCAATTACCCTTTAGCAAAGTCTTTATGAAACAGTAGGGTCATATTCATGATAATTTTTCAACATTACATTGCCAAAGCAGCTTTGTTTTGAAGCTGATGAGTGGGAAGTGAATCATTAAGAACACAAGACAAATTTCTATAATAAATGAGAGTTCTCAGCTTTTATTTTTCAGTTAAAAAAACTGTTTCTGGATTCAGAGTGAATTGAAAACTAGAAGTCCTTTTTAAAATGTAGCTAAAATCACTCTTGAAAAATAATTGGATGGACATACAATAAAATGTACCCAACTTAAGTGAGTTTTCACAAACGTGCACAATTGTGTAACCACCACTATAATTAATACATAAACATTTCCATTGCCCACTTCCCAGGCAACACCCCGCCCTGGCCCCAGGCAATCACTGATTTTCTTTTTGTTATTACAGATTAACTTTCCTTTTCTAGAATTTTCCATAAATAGAATCCTATAATCGGTACTAAATTGTGTTTGTGGCTAATTTTTCACTCATCATGTTTTCAAAATTCATCTATCTTATTATACATATGTGTGGTTTGTCCCTTTTTACTGCTGAGTAGTATAGATGTATGTACCATAATTTATATATCAATTCACCTGTCAATGAACACTTATATTATTTTTAGTTTAGCTTTTATGAATAAAGCTGGCACGAACATTCATATACAAGTCTTTGTTTTCTTTTCTCTTAGATGTTGAGGAGTGGGACTGTTGGTCATTTATGTTTAACTTTGTATGTTTTCCTAAGTGATTATACCATATATACCTGCAATGTATATGAATTCCAGTTGCTCTAGTTCCTTGCCAACATTTGATATTGTCAAAATTCATTGTCTTTTAAAAAGGTATGTTTTTTGAAATCTTGCCATTTGCAATGATGTGGATGGAACTAGAAGGTATTATGCTAAGCAAAATAAGTCAATCAGAGAAAAACAATGATCATATGATCTCACTGATATAAGGAGTCTGAGAAAAAAGATAGAGGATCATAGGAGAAGGGAGGGAAAAATGAAACAAGATGAAACCAGAGAGGGAGACAAATCATAAGAGACTCTTAATCATAGGAAACAAACTAAGGGTTGCTGGAATGGAGGGACGTGGGAGGGAAGGGGTGGCTGGTGATGGACACTGGGGGAGGGTATGTGCTATGCTGAGTGCTGTGAATTGTGTAGGACTGATGAATCACAGACCTGTACCCCTGAAACAAATACTACCTTACATTTAATTAAAAAATGTATGTTTTTATTTTTTAAAAGCTGGTAAATCACAGCCTCTTCAGGATTTTTAAAGCTAACTTTAAAAACCAAATTTTGTTTATATCGGAAAGATCAACAAATTCATTCTGTGGGAGTTTGGGCAGGGGAGAAAATACTTTGTATCTGCTTGTCTGGATCTGAGCTACTGGCAGCTTTGGCTGGAGTCCTCTGGCTTAAAACCTCTATAAAAATTCTCCCTGGTGGTAGAAGGAAGGTGATTTCTTGTCCCCTCAGAGGCATTACAGAGACACATTAATGACTTATAGGATGGTTGTTTCCGCATACCCAGGACTTAATGTTGTGTTTCAGAGAGTCAGTGTGGGTTAGCTCTGACTCCCAAACATAAAACTTGTTTTGGGGAGACTGTCCATTTATTCTTCTGGGTATAGATGATCTGGGCCACAGAGTAGATCTCCAACAAGTCCTTCTTGTTGCTTAGGCACTTGTGCTGAGAGTCTTGGATGAGTGACAAATCAAACACAGTGACAGTGGCAGTCCTCGCAGTCACCACAACAAACATGACACAACCGGAACCCTGCCGTGGTTCATCAGTAGGGTACCACTACCCACACTTTGAGACCTTTGCTATTAAGAATGATGCCAACTTTTGGAATGTTAAGGGTAAAATGTAGAGGTGTTTATGTTTGACCTGCTTCGTCTGACAGAAATCTTGGTAGTTAAGCTGATAGTGATTATGATAGACACAGAATGAATTATGGTTTTTATGAAATCAGGTTGGCCTCAGAATCTACTCTGTTTGCCGCTGGGGCAGGTAATGGGGACATGAAAGTGAAAGTTGTACCCTCCCCCCCTCCTCTCAGTGGTGAAAATAAATAGACCAACTATACAGTCAAGTGTGCATATGCACAATAGGGCAAAGTACAGGGTTTCCTGAGATACAAAGGAAGCTCACCTATCACAAGTTCAAATCCATTCCACAAATATTTGTGTAGCTGGTATAGGCCAGGCTCTGAACTTGTTGGAGACAATGACCCTCATAGAACTTCTAGTCTAGTGGCAAGATGGATGGAAAGCCAGTGAAATGAGCGAAGCAACTGGAGACTGTCACAGTGAAGGGAAGGGAGCACATGGCAAAGGGATTTGTTCTGGTTTGGAGGGATAGGAAGGACTTGAAGAATGCTGGGCCCAGAGAGGGCTCTGACAAGAGGGAAGTGAGGGGAGATGGGTCCCAGGTGAAAGCAGAAGCAATGCATCCAGAATCCAGCTGGAATGTAGGGTGCACCAGGAAGGGGAAGACACACAGCACCAGAGCTCAAATGTGCTTTTCATCGCATATGAGCAGTTCTCTCTTGTGGAGGAATGGGGGCCAAACCAGGGGTGGGGCGTTGATGTAAGCTTGTGGTGGAGGGTTTCAACTCAGGCTTTTAAAGAGGGGGAGGGCGACTGGGTGGCTCAGTCGGTTAAGCATCAGCCTTTGGCTGGAGTACTGGGGTAAAGCCCCCATGTTGGGCTCCCTGTTCAGTGGGGAGTCTGCTTCTCCCTCTCCCTCTCCCCACCCTCCCTCTTTGTATGCACGTTAATATGTTTTCTCTCAAAGTCTTAAAAAAAAATAAAGGGGGAGTTTTGTGTATACTTAGAGCTGGGACTAAGTACGAATCAGCAGAAGATAATAGTTCTACCAGCATGCTTCAGCATTAAATACATCTAAAATACATCTAAACATGTTAATATTCACACATTTTAGCCAGAAAACTTATCATTTTACTTGGATTCTTTAAGTAAAGCCTCTCTTTGCCCATATCATATAAGTCAACATTTCCCCTAACACTATTTTCCATGAATATAACTAGCCAACGCTACCTGGGATCCTCTAATGCCAGCTTGACTGTCATGGAGAGACTGTGAGGAAAGATTCTCCTTTACAGAAAAGACCCCAGAGAACTTGACTGAGCTGGTCCTGAACCCAGAGCTCTGGCCATTCTGCTAATATTTCTCATAGGCAAATTTTCTCCAGTGAAAATCCTATTCAAACAACTCAGAATCTGGACTTTTTTAAATTGTTGTTGGTTTTATTTTCTTATTTTGAATTAAGTTGTGTTTTTCACAACTGGATAATATTTCAGAACGCCTCCTATTTCCAAAACTCCAGGTATTTTGTTTGTTTTCTTACCCAGGACATACAATGGTGCCTGGAGTACAGTGGGCACGCAATGATTATATCTTAGGTGAATGAATTAGAACATTGACAAGGAACAGATATTACAAAATTTGGTCTGATTTTGCTTTCTTACTGACCCACACCACCACCTTTACTCCCATATGCCCTTCCTCCCACTTTGAACTCTAGAGTACAGTAAAACAACCCTTGAAAATTCAGTTATTGATTCTGAAATCTGTTAGTCCCTGTCCCAGCCCCATACCTGCCCCTCTTGGCTGCTTTTTTTTTTTTTTTTTTCAGAAAGAATGGACTATTTGGAGGGAATATCTCCCTGCTTTTTAAGACTGATATTTGATTGCTTTGGGGCAGAATAAAAATTCTTTCTGTGCCTTTTCTCCTACTTTTTAGCCCATATGATGAAAAAGTGTTGACTTTATTTATAATGTGCTACTAATCTTGTATCACTCTATAGCCATCAATTCTCCCCACCTCCTGGTGGAGAATGCAGTGTAGATTTATCTAGCCCACTGGCAGACAAGCGAAACTTTCCCATTTGCCTGAGCTAGGAGATTTGCTCTCTGGAAAAGTGCTAATGAAAGAAAGGAAAATTACATTTTCTATATCAAAAGTGTCATTGTCCTTAGTCAAAGAAGCTTCTGCAGCCATTGGCTAGGGAGTGGCATTGGGAATAGCTGTGTCCAGAACGGTTGGAGGGCAAAGAACACACGTTTTACATGTTCCCTTAGGATTTGGAAGTCAAATTGGAGAGGACACCTCAGGACTTGTTCCATTTTCCTCCAAACCTCAGATAAAAGTCTCAAGTTGGCCCTTGAAAAGGTGGTGGCAAGCTAGCTGATTCTCTCAGGCTTCTGACTAGCAGGTTATGAATGTGGGGTGGTGACCGACAACTGTCCCAAGCACGGCAGTGTGGGAAGAAGAGGACTGGACTGGGGCCAGGTTGGCGTGGTTTGGGTTTCTGGTTTAAGCAGCTCTACAACCTTGGGAAAACCACTTAGCTCTTTTGCATCTAGCTTCCTTTTTAGCAAAATGGACAGGTCAGGGATGCATCTTCCTGGCCTGTGTCAGAGAGTTATTATGAAGATCTGAGGGAATATGTAGTGGTGCTTTGACAGGACAAGGCACTATATAAATGCAGAGCAGCATTCTGGAATGTGTGGAAGTTTTGGTGGGCAAGGCAAATGAAGGTGATAATTCTGAGAACAGCGCTGGCTGGGACCCTGGTCCTAGGTCCCAAACTAGTGACTAGGGTGCAATCGCAAGTTTCTCACATGGAAATGGGATAGTCTTCACCCTTTCTGGTCCAAAATCATCAGCTAAAAAGGACTTCATCTGGATGCAATCTCTACCTCTTTTAGAGTGACCGCACACCCATTTATACCCACCATATTCCTTTTATTCTTAATGGTGCCCCAATTCAGACGATAAATGATATGATCATTCTACTTACCAGGTACTTGATTAAGCAGTTATTTGGTAAATGCTGAAGAATCTTGAGTGTCACAGGGTTTCCTCTTCTGGACTGGCAGCCAGATTTTAGCACTTGTCTTTTCTCTGCTGTTTGGTGATTTGTAATTATCAATCAATAGTTCTTCATTCTTTTGTTTTGTAGTCTTCTTGCTCAGGGAAGCAGAAAGGAGAGTCTGTTTTCGAGAGCCTCTGTTCAGAGGCAAACATTTTGGCCATGTAATTTAATAAAGTGTACATAAATTTAGAGCAGGAAGGATATATAGCTCTTCATCCCCCAAGATGTTCACACCTGAATCCTGGAGCCTGTGAACATGGTACCTTACCTGACAAAAGGAATTGAGGTTGCTGATGGAATTGAGGTTGATAATCAGCTCACCTTAAAATAGAGACTTTATCTTGGATTATCTGGTAGATGTCATGTCATTGCAAGAATACATAAAAGTGGAAGTGGAAGGCAGCAGAGGTCACCAGAGTGATGCGATGTCAGGAGTCATCTTGCTGTTACTGCCTTTGAAGATAGGGGGCCATGAGCCAAGGAATGTAGGAAGTCTCTAGAAGCTGGAAAAGGCAAGGGAATGGGTCATCCCCTAGAACCTCCAGAAAGGAATGCAGCCTGCTGACACATTGATTTTAACCCAGGGAGACCTGTGTCGGTCTTCTAACCTATTAACTGTAAGATACTCAATCTATGTTATTGTAAGCCACTAAGTTTGTGGCTTAATAGAAATACTATTATTTCTGATAATATTAGATAATTATTTCTAATAATATTTATTTTTTAAATTATTTATATTAATATTTAATAATAATATTAAAATAAATTATTATTAGAAAAATATTATTTTTAATAATATTTCTATTATTTCTAATTAATAGAAAACTAATAATGATGATGGAAATATCATAATAGAAAACTAATACAGCACTCATCTATCAATAAGCACCTACCGAATATTTGTCATGGGTTCAGTACTAATGTTGTGGGGAAGTTCCAGGGAAATAGACGAAGTCTGCCCTCAAGGAGCACACTGAGACTAATGCATGTGGAATATTCAGAGAGCAGTTAATGAAGATGCTAAGTAGGCATTGAGTATACTGAGAAAAAGAATCTTTAAAAAAGGATTGCAAGAGAGTCTACATGGGCAAGGAGGTAATGTGTGAGAATGATGAATGAATGAGAAATTTTGAGAGTTTCTAACTGATAATCATCTCAGACTCCTAAGGAACTTATTAATCAATGGACTTAATTGTTGTGTATGGAATTCTACATGGCACCTGATAAATTTGGAATTCTTTTAGGCATGGACCCTTTTCTCACTCTATATTGACTTCTTGGGTGATTTTATCCATATAACACACACATGCTGTAATGTAAGGGTTTGAATTATGGCACCCAGTACATATGTCTATATCCTCATCTCTGGAACCTATGGATGTGATCTCACTTGGAAGAATGGTCTTTGTGGATGAAATTACATCAAGGATCTTGTGATGAGACCATCTGGATTATCTAAATGGTCTCTAAATATAATGACAATTGTTTTATAAGAAACACAGAGACAGAAGAGAAGACACACAGAAGAGGAGAAGGTGATGTGAAGAAAGGCAGAGATTGGAGTGATGTGGCCACTAGCCAAGGAATACCAAAGATTGCTGGAAGCCACTAGAAGCAGGAGAGGCAAGGTAGAATTCTTTCTAGAGCCTTCCAAGGGAACATGACCCTGCTGACACCTTGATTTCAGATTTCTGTTTTTAAAAGCTTTCTAGAGAGAATATACTTCTTTTGTTTTAAGCACCGCATTTGTGGTAATTCATGATGGCAATGCTAGGAAACTAATAGACGGGGCTACAGTGGCCAACCCCATATAGATGTCTCAGAGATGGTATCTCTAGCGCAGAGAGCCCTGCGAGCGCCAGCTTGTTTACTCAGCTGCCTGCCTAACATCTTCAGATGTTTTAGAGCCACTTTGTTATTTTTTAAATTTAAATTCCATTAGTCAACATATAGTATAGCATTAGTTTCAAAAATAGAGTTCAGTGATTGATCAGTTGCATATAACACCCAGCACTCATCACATCACATGCCCTCCTCAAAGTCCATCACCCTGTTACCCCATACCCCCACCCACCTCCCTTTACACAACCCTCAGTTTATTTCCCCGAGTCAAGAGTCTCTCATGATTTGTCTCCCTCTCTGATTTCTTCCCATTCAGTTTTTCCTCCCTTCCCCTGTGATCCTCTGCACTATTCCTTATATTCCACACATGAATAAAACCATATGAAAATTGTCTTTCTCTGATTGACCTATTTCACTTAGTATAATACCCTCCAGTTCCTTCCATGTCAATATAAATGATAAGGATTCATCCTTTCTGATGGCTGCGTTATATTCCATTGTATATACAAAACACATCTTCTTTATCCATTCATCTGTTGAAGGACATCTCGGGTCCTTCATCCATTTTAAGTGTTTAAAATGGCTGTTTAAATCCATTATGTCCTAAACTGCCCAAGCCAGGTCTTTTTCTAGTTTCCCTAGGACACTAAATGATACCACCATCCATTCAGTTGGTTACCCCCGAAGCTTGGGAGTCATTCTCAATATCACTCTTTCCTACATCTTAAATACCCAATCACTATTGAATTTACCTCTCCAATATTTCTCTGTTCTGTCTATTTCCCCCTGAATTTCCACCATCACCACCTTTGTTCTTGCTCTTACCACCTTTTGCCTGAATTACTGCAACTGTCCTGAACCCAGCTCCTCACAGAGACGGGTCTTGGCCATCCCCAGTCTCTTTTCTACTCTGCAGCCATTGCGATATTTTCAGAATGTAGCTCTGATTGTGTCAGCCCCAGCTTAGAATCCTTCAGTGATTCCCAGTGCTCGTATGATGAACACAAAACTCATATGGACTGAGGATGGGTGCAAGGTCAACCCCATCCTGCATGAGGCTTCTCTTGGGGGCCTGCCCCACCCCCCCATCAGCCCACCCTGCTCTACTTACCTCTGGCCACAGCACATTTGTACATGCTGCTCTGCTTCTTAGGAAACTTCTTTCCTTCTTTTCTGGATAACTCCGACTTAGATTCCTGAGCCTTTTCTCAGAGAAGTTGCCTCTGACTTCCAAACCAGGCAGAAGCCTCCTGCTTCAAAGACTTTCATAGTATTCTGTCTCTCTCCCTCAAAGATCTTGCCTGTATTGCAATTTTCCATTTTTTAATTTTATTAATGGATGTGCTCCCTTGGTAGACTGTAGGCTCCACTGAGAAAGGAAAATTGTGTCCCAGAGCCTAACACTGTAGGTGCTTCATAGTATTTCTTGCATTAATGGATATATGAAATAAGTGGTGTATTAATATTATCCATATTCTGTGAAGGCTTTTGCCATTGGAGGGTTGTAGTGAAGGGGGCTAAAAATGTGGTCACTGACACACATGGGAAAAGGGAGGGTGCTTGCCCCACCTTTTCTGGGGGGTGGTTATCAACCTTTTGGGGTCTCACCAGCATCATCTGTCTTCTAATTTGCTTGGATATTACAAACTGTCTCTCAGACCTGGTTTTGGAAGAATAAGTGTATAAAGTCTATTTTCAGGAAGCATATGAGTCAGTTAAGTTTTTATTTCCTAAAGTGCTATGCCAACTTGTTGTGATTTCAGCAAGATGCAACAGGTGCACATATTTTTAGCTTTTATGACAAGTACTGTATACTTATCCTCAGGAACCCTCGGCTTGAATGATGCCCAGTGGGGAAGAGCTTACCCACCGCAGTGTGCTGGTTTGAAGAACAGTAAAACCAGCAGCAGAAACCCCCGCACCCCTGAAACAAAGACCAAAAAAACTCTTTACTCTTAATAGAAGCAAAGGCAGAAAGATTAAGCTTTAGCTTATGAAAAAGGGGCTTGGTTTTAGGAAAAAGAGTCTGCTTTTCAAAACCCAGACCATGATAATGGTGAAATTAGTATGGAAACAATGGATCATTGCCTGAAAACAAGACATCAGCCCCTTAAACATGTTTTGCTTCTCCTCCAACTCTCTAGGGAACTTTTCCCTAGTCAGGTGAAGGTTTTGAAGAGTACTTTAATTAACTTGTATCAAGGAGACTGAATATAAGAAAGAACTGTGTAAAGATTTCTTTAATTAGTGAATTTTATCAGGTCTTTCCCAATGTCTATCAGTAAAGTAGTTGGTGGGCTGCCCGGGTCCTTGGTGGTCTATTCAGTCAATAAGCTATTCATGACTCTAGCAAGTAGCTAGGTTTTTGAGCCAATGGGAATTTGGTGGACTATTTTCCTTTGCTACCTTTAGCTACAAAACTAGAATCTATAAACTCTTCCCGAGAAACAAAGTGCTGAGGTGAGCAAGAAGCCAGGATGGCCTGTAGCAGACACTCCAATTGAAGAAGCGTAGCACATATTAACTCTTAAATGTAACTAAAGAGGGGTTTCATGTTATATTTGGCAGGGTGAGGGGGTGGAGAGGAGGGTAGACTACCATTGTGCCTGATGTGTCACAGTTGTTAATTAAAAAAAAAATGGGGGGAGGGATGTGATTTTGAAGAGTCACATGCATTTCATCGTCTTTCCAGAATGGCAATAAAGCCTAGGGAAAGAACTCTCTCCCTCAGTAAATCAAAAGTTAGCAGACAAAAGGTCAAAATGCCCAAAGCCACAAGAACATTAACACTTTAGATAGAAAGATTCTCTAAGAAACAAAAGCTCCCCATTCTGGAGAAAGCAGACACCTTATCTTTGCAAGTTTACAAAATGGAGCCAAACTGTACCCGTAGCCATTTTAACTAAACTGGGGCCTGGATCTTTGAGCAGCTCGCAGTCATTAAAGCTCTCAGAAAGCCTCCCAGGAGCCAATGTGCTTCCTTAAGTATATGCTGTAAAAGGTCCCAGAGATTTACAAGGAACCACTCTACGCTAAACCAGGCACCATCTGATAAACAAGCAATTTTAGCTGCGTGCTAAATGATGCTCTTTGAGGCTTTGATTTACAATGCTGAAGATGATGTATTTGTAGTTTGGGGATAGGTTCTGCTAGGGGCTTGCTGCGATTACTCACCCATGAGCAGAATTCAGAGCTCAAATCTTCAACTTGGAGGTCAGAAAATTACCAGTGGAATGAAAGAAGGTTGATAAGGTTTATTGAGATGCTAACTAAATATATATTATATTAAAAAAAAAAGCTTAATAAGCCAGTGGTTTTGAACACTTCTTAAGCTTTCTGGGGACCACAGGTTTTATTCATTTGGCTTAAGCCCCAAAGATATGAAAATAATCTGCAAAATTGATCTGGTGGTCTAATTTGACTTTCATTACATTTAAAAAGCAAATACAGGCTTAGTTTATTATTGCTGACATTTAAAAATAAGGGGAAAAAGCCCAATTTAGCATTTATGTAATTGCTGGAAAGCTAAGGAATCTGAAGGCAACTTTGAAGCAAATCAAATCGCCTTCAAGAGCCCTGAGGAATCGATGGGAGCACCAGAACCTGAATTAAGAACTGAGAGAATGCTTTTAAAACTCGGGTACCAAGAAATGATTTGGTAAACTCTTGCCCAGAAATTTTGTATTTAGTAAAAAATGTGTGTCCTCTGATGTGGGTACTATATCAGTACAAAGAAAAATAAAATACTGTCTTGGCAGAGAAAACCATAGATGATTTCAGTAAAAGGGGAGAAGTGTGAAGGAGAGCTGTAGGGTATGAGGGGGCACAGAGGAGAGGCACTAACCTGTGGGATGCAAAGGGGATTTAACAGACAGACCAACCCACAACCAAGCACACAGAAAGAAGACGATGGCAGGAGGAGGCATTTCCGGCACCTCTGGTACTCTCGGTGGCAGCTATGCAGCTATGGCTCAATGTTCTTCTTCTTTTTTTTTATGAGTGGACATGGCAGAAGCAAATCCCCTCTGTTCTTCTTCTTCTTTTTTTAAAAATTTTTAAAACTTTAAAAAATTTTTTTCAATGTTCCAAGATTTATTGTTTAAGCCCCACACCCAGTGCTCCATGCAATACGTGCCCTCAGTACCCACCACCAGGCTTGCCCATTCCCCCCACCCCTTCCCCTCCAAGACCCTCAGTTTACTTCTGAGTCCAAAGTCTCTTATGTTTCGTGACTGAGAAGACCTCAGAGCCCTGGAGTTCGGGTTCAGGCGATACGAGGGAGATTCAGAAATCGCGAACACAACCTACGAGTAAAAGCATCAGTGTGGCGCGTTACCCATATCGCGGTGGGATACAGCTCTGAGGTCACAGCTGGCTGTAGGCTGGGATGTTGGCACCAACCTTGGCTTTTGGTCTGCCTTTCTTCAGTGGGGGCGGGGAATACAGCCTCTCTTTCCTCTTTTGGGAAAGAACCTGATGGAGTTAGGTGGGCTGTGGCATGCATGACAAATACTTGGAATGGTATATTTTTTCCCCAGGAAACATGTATTTTTAGAAAGGCCAATGCCCTAAGCCATGGGATTCTGATGATGCAATAGAGTATGATGGAATGGCCTTTTGGAGAGATCGGAATGAAGCGGGGGTAGGTCTCTCTGCCAATCAGCTTTCACCCATACTGTTTCCTTGTGGGGTAACACACTCTGGCGGGGCTTAAAAGCTAGTAATAACGACTAACATTTATTGAGTACTTACTATGTGCCAGGCACTATTCAAAGGGTTTGATGAATATTAAGTCATTTAATCTTTAAAACAGCCCCCCGAGGTAGGTACTTTTTGAACTAGATTTCACCTATGAGGAAATTGTTAAACTTGGCTCATGGTCATGCGGTTGATGAGGTCACACTCAACTGCTCCCGGGGCGATGAGGGCAACAGCAGATTTTGCAGGCAAGGACCTCTAGATCGGAAATCGAGGACATCACTGCCCCTGAGTCTCCAGCAATTGAATCCTTTCGCTCCATGTTTCAAGTTTGGCACGCCGTAACTCTTCCTTTTCGGCCTCCTCTCATCGTGACGACCGCGTCACTTTTCTAAACCTCAGTTTCGTGGTCTGGGAAAAAAAAAAATGCCCTCCTCCTTCTCCCTCTAAAATAATTGGAACATCAGCTATATAATGCCTGTAAAACACTTAAGACTATGCAAATGAAGGATATTACAGAGATACAAGGTGATAGTATTTTATAGCAGACCATTAAGACGTATCATTGTAAAGATAGTGGGTTACACTGAGTCCCATCCTTTACCGGCTCCCTTCCTGAATTTTAGTGTGGAACTGTGTATGCTTTTAACATCTACCCAAGCTAATTGCCTTTATGAACACAGACCTCTGCACAAGCTTGACTGGATCTAATAAATTCCCCTGGCCAAAATATTTTTCAAGTATTGTAGTGTAATTCACTTTATCATGTCCAGTCCTGGCCTAATAATGCACAACTCCCAGGAGCCAAGTATATTTCATGAAGCTTACAATTACTTTTATAAAAGTTGCAGTAAAGTATAATGATTTTTAATGGCATCAATGATACCATTGTATATATCGGTTTCAGTTTTGAAGTAGACTTAAGTTCAAAGACCCAAGGGGACCATTCTCCTCTCGATGCACTTGTGTTACTCC
This sequence comes from Spilogale gracilis, assembly GCA_004023965.1. NCBI lineage: Eukaryota > Metazoa > Chordata > Mammalia > Carnivora > Mephitidae > Spilogale > Spilogale gracilis. Next base: position 16,876 of record PITA01006357.1, read on the forward strand.
CATTAATGCTAATGGGACAGACAAATGCTGCTCTGGAGGAGAATATATCTACCCTTAGGAAGGTAACAGGTTTTAATTAGTAATGCTTTGAATCACACAAAAGCAGCTTGCCCTCTGTAAACAGCAAGAGCTCTCAGGGATATAAGCGGGGATCACAAGCCCAGGTTACTCATGTGGAATCTTTACATCTAAGTTTTTTTTTTTTAAAGATTCTATTTATTTATTTGACAGAGAGAGACACAGGGAGAGGGGGAACACAGGTAGGGGGAGTGGAGAAGGAGAAGCAGGCTTCCCACCGAGCAGGGAACCGGATGCGGGGCTTGATCCCAGGACCCTGCGATCATGACCCGAGTCGAAGGCAGATGTTTAACAACTGAGTCACCCAGATGCCCCCACATCTAAGTTGTGTCAATAGTGAAGCCATAAGGCTCTCATCAACTGTGATTAAGAGAAAAAGCCTTGATCTGGGGGAGCTTTGTGGAAGCAAAGTCATGGATCTAAAGCAGTATTTATGAAATGTCTGAGTGCCTGAGCATCAAGTAGATCCCTGCAGGGGGTTCTAATAATGGCTGTAGCTTTGAAAAGGAAGCTTGGTTAACCCGACACTCTGGAAGCCCTGATGGAGTGGGGTCCGCCTTCACCTGATCATAAGATAGCAACGTAAAAAGCACAGGTCTAGAGAGGCTCATCCAGCCAGAGAGCCCTGTGGTGGTTTCAAGCTGGAGCTCAGGCAGCAAAGCACTTTCTCGGGACGTGGTTCTCAGGCGGAAAGGACAGACACTGGCGGAGGAAGGGAAATGGGAAGGACTTGGCATTTTGGCATGTTGGCTGCTCCACACCACTGTCTAGACAGGAGTCTCCAACATGACCTTCAGAGTGAGGAGGTCAGAAGGGCAGTTTCTCTCTCTTCTGTACACATCTCTAGCTTGCTTTCAAGAAACCTGGACAGTTTAAAAAATGTTAATTAAGGTTGCTCAGTCAGTTAAACTTCTGACTCTTGATCTTGGCTTGGGTCTTGATCTTAGGGTTGTGAGTTTAAGCCCCACATTGGGCTCCATACGGGGCATGGAGCCTACTTAAAAATTTTTTTTTTAATTAAAATATATCTGACATATAGCACTGTGTAGATTTAAGGTGTGCAATATGTTGGCTAGATGTTTACATATTATAATACAATTGCCATTGTAGCAGTAATTAGTATCTCTATCACATCACATAATTATCATTTCTTTTTAGTGGTTAGAATAATTAAGATTGAAAAACAAATAAAAACACATGTAATTTTAAAAAAGAAAGCTATGTATGAAAGTACAGTTTTTAGGCATGACTGTTCATTCTAGATATTATACCCCAGGCTTCAGTTAGAATGTTTAAAGTCTAGTATGTTCAACCCAGAACTTTTGGACATAAATCTGTCAGGAACTGAGATAAATTTATATTCATCATCTGTCTTTGGTTGTCTAAAGTGAGGCCAAAATGATCATAGATTTTGTGTTAACATGGATCAATCTGGTTTTATCTCTGAACAAGCAGACTGAATTAGGATAACGATAATAGAGAAGTAGATTTGTGTTTTCTTAAAATTTTTAGATACAGTGTGGTTAGCAAAAAACAGTAGTCACTCTAATGACTAGAACAAAAAACAGTGTTGGAATGACTTAGTATTTGGAGGAAACTGATTGGAATAACATTCCATGGGTTATAAGCTCAATTTTTTTTCCATATAAATATTTGGGGAATACTTTGCTTTAAGGAGACTGAAAAAATTCAATTATGGATGAGGATACTTTCTGCCATTTCTCAAAGGAAAATATAAATATGTAGGGTAAGAGAATGTTTCTATTTTTCCTGCTGCTCTGTCTTCCCCTCCTGTGACTCTGAAAAAATCCCATTTATAGAAGTATTAAGCTTATCATAGAAGAAATGTCATCGGCACAGTCTCAAGCTCTGAATTCATTATCACATGTGTTCAGGCTGGAGATGTGAGGTGTAGGGTCCTTTTCTCTGAGGTGGCCGGGAAAGATGCACTCTGCTGTCAGGATGATTTCATTTAGACTCAATTTCCCCAGATCTTTGAATGTTGTCGATGACAAACTCTGTTCTCTCCACATTTCCCCTCCTGACTTACTAGAGACTGTAAATGTTATTAACTTTGTAGTGTCTATTTATGTTGTCCCCGTGCAATCCAACAGAAGTTGGGGTTTTAAGTTTGCACATTGGAGATGACTTGTTAAAGTCTTTTTAAGCTTGCAACAATCTGCTGTACAATACATCAGGAAGGCCTGAACACAAACATCAGTCTTCTTTTACCCAAACAGTAGCAAACCTCTTAATGCAAACTTCTTGGCTGCATTTCAGTCTGGTTATATTGTTTACTCCTCTTTTGATCCTCTACCCCCCTCCATTCTGCTCTTTTGAAGTGTGAGGTTTTTTCCACTCTTAATGTTCTTCAGGAGCAGCATAACACATTCTCCCAAAGCAACTTGGGGACATATCCTGCAAAAACACTCTTGACTATAGAATTACAGAATTCATTTGAAAAGTGCAGGGAGAAACTTGATTTTGGGTATTTAAACAAATTCAAGGGCTTGTAATTCCCTCACCTAAATGGTAGAATCTTCAAGATTCTGGCACCCAAATTATTCTTCCATTACTATGGATTGCTCCCTGTTTGTAGCAATGTGTAACACGTGGTCAGCTCTCTGGGACCTAGAAATGGAAGCGAGGTGTAGAGCACAATCAGACTGTCTTATCTGCCTCTGGACAGGTGTTACATTAGAAATAAACTTTCAGTTCAGACAACTCACTCTCATTTTAGGGATTCTTATATAGCACCTTAGCCTGCACTCTCACTAATACAATTCATGAGAAACCAGAGTAGGGAAAACCCTCTTACAGATTGTGCTCACAGTATGCGTGGAAGCAGGAGTTGGATGGGCATGTGGGTATCCAGCGCTGGGGAGGGGATTCAGGACCGCAGACCCAACCAGTTATGGTATGGCTTTTCACATGTTGCGGGCTCAGGGTTTGGAAAGTTTGAGCTGCTTGGCAGTTGTGCCAAGCATGCAGCTGGGTAGTCGGGGAGTGACGGCAGTGACAACTTGTCTACCATGTTGTGACACCATAAAACTTCATGTCTTGGTCCCATCTTCTCAGCTAAGTTAGGAGCTTCCCAAGGTTAGCTTCTGTGCCTGCCACTTTGACATCACCCCTAGTGCCAGTCACGTGTCTTCTACTTGGTAGGGGCTCGAGAAGTAATGGTTTGTCGAATCCCTTAAATGGATGATACACACGTTAGAGCAAGAGTTAAAGAATTAGAAATACCCAGGTACAATGAATGTCTTTCTCATCCATTGAATGGAAAAGAAACAACTCACAAGTTCCTCTCTTCCAGCCTTAATGTTACAGATGAGGTCTAGAGAGGTGAAGGGATGTGCTCAAGGTCACCTAGTTTAGGGGCAAACCCAGCACTATTCCCCAAGCTTTCTCCCTTATAAGAATTAGCATTTGCTCTAACTGTGCTATTATTCAGAATCTGTCCATGGGTTACCTAGCACAGATAGGACTGGCCTACTCTGCCCTTTACATTTAAAGGGTCACACGTATAAAACACCTTTAAAGGGAGAGTCCTTTTTAATTTTTAAGCAGGAGAAAGTGAATTTTTTTCAAAGCACCTGTAATTTGACAAAATTAGAAGGATTCTTCAGAAGATACATTTTTTTTTCCTTTGGAAGAGGTATTGGCAAATGGGCTCTTGATTTTTACACAGCTGGATGCTTGGGAAGACAATCTAGGACTCTAAGCAGGACCCTTAAGACAAAGGGTTCTTCTGTAGTATGTAGCATTACAAAGCCCACAGGGGAGATTTTTTGAGGGAGTGTCAGTTACACTCAGTCAAAATATTCAAGATAACATTTAGTAATAGGCTAGGGACAGAGGGCCAGGTTGTATCACTTGGAACTCCTTGGGAGTTCTAGATAGTCTCATGTCCCATCTTACTGCAAGGCTTCTACTTCCTGTGAAGATATAATGTAGACCTCTGTATTTCATAGGGCATCCTACGGTCTTTTTAGTGGGTTTTGTCTCCTGGAGAGTAATACAGTGCATTGAGGAAACAATGAACTGTTACTTGGATACCTCACCTCTGAAGGGCTCCTCAAAAGTCCCCACTGGGCCCCTATTTCTCAGAGACTAACTTTGCTAATGTGGACACTTCAATAGGTTCCAAAGCTTGATAGTGAAGGATGTGGTTTACAATAATAATAAAAAAATTGAAACACAGATGTTTCTTGGCAAAGGGGTGTGTGGGGGGTGGCGGTGTGGGGGCAGTGCCGAGGAGAGCTAGCTGGTCGGCGTGCCGACTTCAACCACTTGGTTAGGAAAAGTATAGTCTGTCAGTCAAGTTTCAGGAAAATGAGATGTCCTCTGAGCATGGTTTTCAACATATAAGCATGTCTAAATGAAATCTAATAAGAGGTAAATGGTAAAGCTTTTTCTAATTTTCTTTCTCATTCCATCAGTAAACTTGTTGATTTATTTTTTTTATTGCTTGGCCAAAGGCCATTATAAGACTTTCTGAGCATTGAGCAGGTTCAGTGTGATCTTCAGGATAAATTAAGTTCTTGCTATAAAAATATATGGTTGTACAAACATTTCAAGGACTAAAGTAGCTGACGGGTTAAACAGGTTTTGATTTTAACGAGTAGGCTTATCCTAACTGAGATTGGCCGGACACTCTAGCCACCATGGGTTAACAGAGACCCATGAGCTCCCAGTGGCAGAAGGATCACTTACAGCAGGGAAGGAGATTTGCTTTTCTTTCTCTTCCTGTGGGTTGATCCTGTCCTGGCTGCCAGTGGATGTCAGCAAGTTCACAGGCTTTAATTCATTGTAAGCCCCAAGTTATTGCATACTCGCACACTTCCAAGAAAAGAGATGTCATAGAAATCCAAGTTACATAATGGGACACCAGTACTAATCAAATTTTGTTGTAGCAGCACTGTCCCATAGTAATTAGAACAATGCTACCAAGACTCTTGGCATTTCTTTGTGACATTTCCTGAATTATTTGACACACTCTGTAGGAGGACAGTCTTCTTGACAAAGGTTTATTTTAGGCTCTCTGTGAGATATCTGGTAAAAAGGACCAAGCTTGGCCCATCACTGAGGCCTTCAAAACACTTGCTTCTCCCCATGCCCCCCACCTTAAAATCAGCATAACGGTATTCATTCTCAGTGTCATTACAGTTGAGCCATCCTGCCCCTTAGTGTTGTGTGCCTGATGTTTTTTCAAGCCTAGGAGTGGCTCATGGGACCCCTACCCATGGGTACAAACTAGTGAACACTTTGGGGTTGTTTTACCTTAAGAAGAAAGTCATGTTGGAGACATCTTACTTGCCTCCTCATGATGGGTCCCAACGGTTGGATTCTGGGTGGTTGGGAGGACAGTGAATTTTTATGCCCTGTCATCAACTACTCCTCTTTCATTCTTAGGGAGAGAGGCATAACTGAACTCCTCAAACGTAGTGGCACAATATAACGACTATTTTATTATGTTCATGGATTGTATGGATCAGGAATTAAGAAAGGCCAAAGGGTTCTTCTCTGTTTCATAAGTCTGATATGTCTAAAAGAACTAGGAGTGTCTTAACTGGTTATAGCTGGAATGACTGGGGTTGAGGGTCCACTTGCAAGGTGGCTTTTTCACTCACATGTCTGGCACATAGCTAAGATGAAGGATCCCTCAGCTGGGATTATTGGCCTGAATATCTGTATGTTGACTCTCCAATGTGGTGGTTTCAGGGTGGTTGGAGTTCTACCATGGTGGCTCAGGGCTCCATCCTGAATATTCCAGCAAACAGCATGGAAGCTGTATGGCCTATTATGATCCAGCCTCTAAGGTCGCTAACATCACTTTTGTCATTCTTTATGAATCAAAAGAGACACAGGCCTTTCCTGATTCGAGGAAAGAAGACATAGATCCCATTCCCCCCGTCCAGTGATTCATCGGTGTTATGTAATACCCAGTGCTCATTATATCACATGCCCTCCTTAATATCCATCACCCAGTTTCCCTATCCTCCCACCTCCCTCCCCTCCAGCAACTCTCAGTTTCATTTCTGTGAAATTAAGACTCTCTTATGGTTTGTCTTCCTGTCTAGTGTCATCTTGTTTTATTTTTTTCCTCTCTTCCCCCATGATCTTCTGTTTTGTTTCTAAAATTCTATATATCAGCTAGATCATACAATGACCTTTCTCTGATCGACTTATTTTGCTTAGCATACTACCCTCTAGTTCTACCCATGTCATTGAAAATGGCAAGATTTCTTTTTAATGGCTGAGTAATATTCCATTATACATATAATTATATATTTTATATATATATATATATATATCACATCTTCTTTATCCATTCATCTGTTGATGGACTGATGGACATATGGGTTCTTTCCATAGTTTGGCTATTGTGGACACTCCTGCTATAAACATTAGGGTGCAGGTGCCCCTTTGGATCACTACAATTGTATCTTTGAGGTAACTACACAGTGGTGCAATTGCTGGGTCATAGGGTAGCTCTATTTTCAACTTTTTGAGGAAACTCCACGCTGTTTTCCAGAGTGGCTGCACCAGCTTGCATTCCTACCAACAGTGTAAAAGGGTTTCCCTTTCTCCATATCCTCACCCACATAGGTATTTCCTGACTTGTTAATTTTAGCCATTCTGACTGGTGTGAGATGGTATTTTATTATGGTTTTGATTTATATTTACTTGATGCCAAGTTACGTTGAGCTTTTTTTTCATGTGTTTGTTGGCCATTTGCATGTCTTCTTTGGAGAAATGTCTGTTTATGTCTTCTGCCCAATTCTTGATCGAGACCCCACTTTTAATGGGAGAAATGTCATAGAATTTGCAGCCATGTTTTCAAATATCCATGTGAGCTTTCAAGTTGTTCTGGGAAAGCTCCCAGCACCTATGGTGACTATGGACTAAAGTAGTCCATTCATGAACTAATCCATTTCTTTCCAGTCCATGGTGGGACTGCCCCCTTTTACTAGTTAGGGTAAAGTGCCAACTACTGAAACAGAGACATCCCAGAATATAGTGACTCAGATAAGGTAGAAGTTTATTCTTCTCTAATATACCCGGATGCACATAGTGAGGTCCAGGGTAGTTAGGTAACCCTGCTATACAAGATCATTCAGAGATCCAGAGGTTTTTTTTTTTTTTTCTCTCATTTTGGTGTTTCATTGTTCTTCAAGGTGTTATCCCCTTCCATGCTGTCAGAGGTGGCTTATCATCACCAGGTTTGCATTCTAGCACAAGGGGAAGAGAAAATGGAGGGTAAACAACTTCCTTTTTAAAAAAGATTTTATTTATTTTTTATATAGAGAGAGTGCACAAGCAGGGGGAGAAGTAGAGGGAGAGGGAGAAGCAGACTCCGCGCTGAGCAGGGAGTCTAATGTGGGGCTCAAACCCAGGACCCTGAGATCATGACCTGAGCCAAACACAGACGCTTAACCAACTGACCACCCAAACACCCCAAACAACTTCCTTCCAAGAAAGTGACATGGAAGTTGCACACATCACTTCCATTCATAACAGTTTTGTAGCATGGATAGCCCTACCTGCAAAGGAGGCTGGGAAATGTAGTCTCTAGTTGGGTTCCAGACACCCTAATAAAAGTTGTGTGTGCATAGGGTTCTATCTTTAAAAAGAAGAAAAGGGGACTGGATAATAGGAGGACAATTAGTTTCTGCCACCAGCTTTTGAGACATCCCTGGAATATTTGCCAGGCTTATTCAAGAACAGAGGTTGGCAAACTTGTTCTGTAAAGGGGCAAAGAATAAATGTTTTAGGGCTTGGGGGCCATATTGTCTTTGTCTATATTAGATTTCTATTGCTGCTGAAACAAATTACCACAAACTTGGTAACTTCAAACAACAAATTTATCTTACAGTTCGGTAGGTTGGAAGTCTGACACAGGTCTCACTGGGCTAAGACCAAGGCTGCATTCCTTTCTGGAGGCTCTAGGAAAGGATCCATTTCTTAGCTCATCGGAGTGGATGGCAGAATTTCTTGCACACAGCCTCCTACATTTCAGAATGAATACTGGGGGCATCCCATCCTTCTCATGCCTCCATCTTTTTCATTGGTCACAGCTGGGGAAGGATTCTCCACTTTTAAGGACTTACCCGATTAGTTTCAGCCACATAAAGTAACATTCACAAGTTGTGGGTAATAGGGCATGGCACTTTGGGGGCAAGCAATCAACTTAGCCATTGTAGGTTAAAGGTAGCCAGAGACAACATGTAAACAAATGGGCATGGTTGTGTTCTAATAAAACTTTATTTACAAAAACATGTAGTGGGTTGGATCTGGCCTGTGGGGTATAGTTTGCCAACCCTCCTTCATGAGCATGAAAACAAGTTGTTGACTGAGGGCTCTTAGGCAGACGGAAATATGCTATCTCCACCACCCTGACAGTTAGGTATGCTGGTTCCTCCAATGGAATTGGCATGAAATGTGTTCTTAGAGTAGCAGTTAATTGCTGCTATTAAAGCTACCGTTATAGTGAATTAAAATTACTTTTTTTGGGCACCTATGTGGCTCAGTTGGTTGGGCGACTGCCTTCGGCTCAGATCGTGATCCCAGAGACCAGGGATCGAGCCCCACATCGGGCTCCCTGCTCGGCGGGAAGCCTGCTTCTCCCTCTCTCACTTCCCCTGCTTGTGTTCCTTCTCTGGCTGTGTTTCTCTCTGTCAAATAAATAAAATCTTTAAAAAAATAAAATAAAATTACTTTTTTCAGTGTCTGGTTTTTGTCCCTGAATGATGAGCACAGGAACCTTATCTAATTCAACCTTGTCTAATTCACCTTCCCTAATGCTTAATGATGTCGAACCCTTAGTAGGTGCTCAGTAAATATTCATTAAATAAAGAAAACCTCATGTAATGGTTAAATAAGGGAGACATGAGTTGAAACACACACACACACACACACACGTATTATTTATGTGTAGAGTGAGTATGTTTTTTTCTGGGCAGACCTTCCATTTTGATAAGATTTGATGTTTTTGTTTTATTCTACTGGTTAAGCCTGACACCTGTGATTTTTCATAAGTGTTCCCAAAGTTAGAACTTAAAAAACAAATTCAAAACAAATTTCTGTTGCCTTAATGAAAATGAAAGGGCAAAGCCAGAATTATACATTAGCTGGTGAAGCCAGTAGTATGCATTTGACAGACATTTAATTTCTGCCTGCTTTTGCCAAAATAACAATGTGAGCATAAGGAAATTTGCAAATGGAAATAATATTTTCCTGAGTGTTATTCCAGACATTGGACTTCAGTGTGGGTTGAAAAGTGCACAGAAAGGTTTCTGACCTGCCAAGCCATGAATTCAGCTGTTGTAGGATAAACACAGAACTCTGATGACATTAACAACATCTGAGTCTGAACTGGGCCGGGAATCCATCCCTACCTTATTTATGTGAAGTGTTCTCACACTCACAGCCTGTAGCCAAAATAATAACTTTATAGGTGTGTAAGTATTTGGGGTCTTAACTGAAGTCATTTTATATGTGAAGTCTTATAGGAAGAGCTCCTTTCAGCCCAGATGTTCAATGAAGTTAAGATACACAGAGGGCACTTTATCCAGCAAGCAAGGACCAGTCTTGGGTTGAGACACAGCATGGATGCTTATGAAGTTATATGACTATGTAAGACATGGCGTAGACTGCTCCACCCAGCTGAAACTGGCTCAAGTCTCTTAAGTAGATTGAAGGAAAAAAAAGCCTCAATTCTTAGTACAAATATCATGCATTTAAAGAGCTCACTTATGAGTCCAAGGTGGTAGGTCTAGAATTCCCTATGCTCTCTCCCAATCTAAGAGAACCTTATGAATACTCGGCTTCTATACTCTCTGCTTCCCTAATTCCTATGAAATAAACTTCTTTCATTCAAATTATTGTCAGTGGCACAGCCAGTGTGTTCATTAAATCATTGTACTTGCTAATAAGAAATGTTAGGATGTCAGACCAAAGTCTGGCTTTATGGGAATGCCCTTATGCTGACCTCAAAGCACTAGAATTATGTTTTGGAGCACAGCCCTACACCTAACGATAGGGTCCTTCCTGTGTCATTAAAGCCTTTTTTTAAAAGATTTTACTTATTTGTGAGACAGACAGAGAGAGAGAGAGAGAAAGCGAGAGTACACAGAGGGAGAGGGAGAAGCAGGCTCCCTGCTCAGGGCCTCAGATACGGGGCTTGATCCCAGGACCCTGAGATCATGACCTGAGCCAAAGGCAGATGCTTAACCAACTGAGCCACCCAGGCATCCGCCCGATGTCATAAAAGCTTTTGTGCTAAAATTGTCAACCTCACTGGGAGTCTATGTTTACTGTTCCAGTTCCTATTTTGGCTTTTGTCCCTAACTTGTTATGAAAGGCAGTGTTCCTTTTTTTTTTTTTTTAAATTTTATTTACTTATTTGACAGAGAGAGAGATCACAAGCAGGCAGAGAGGTAGGCAGAGAGAGGAAGAAGCAGGCTCCCTGCTGAGCAGAGAGCCCAACGTTTGCCTCGATCCCAGGACCCTGGGATCATGACCTGAGCTGAAGGCAGAGGCTTTAACCCACTGAGCCACCCAGGCACCCAAAAGGCAGTGTTCTTAAAAAAAAAAAAAAGCCAAAGCCTCATCTAATATGATATACCCTTTATTAGCTAATGCCATCCCCTTACTCCTTTTGGGAATTTGGCCAGAGATCAGTATTTTCTCTGGCATAGCCCTGTGATTTTGGGGGCATGCTATGCAACCCGTACCAACTTCTCTCCTCCAGTCTCACATCAACCAAAAATTCTCGAAGTATTTTCTGTTTGACCTGGACGTTATGCCTGGCAGCTCTTTGAAGTCCTATGCTGGGTGTGGGTGGCCATGTTACCGTGGAAGCACCTGGCTTTGCAGAAACATCTTCCAACCATTTTTGAACCAATTTTTATTTGATGCTTTCCCTTCCTGTGGCAGGCTTCTCATGTTTACTATTTATGAACTGGGGTGATTTTTTTAAAAAAAATAAAGTAAATACAAGTAAAAGGAGAGACTTATTAAGCTTTTTTTTCTGTAAGTTTGTTTACTGTTCTGGGCTGAATTGTGCTCCCCCGAAATTCCTGTGCTGAAATCCTAACTCCAAGGATGGAAGAGTATGATTGCATTTGGAGATAGGCCCTTCGAGAGGTGATTAAGGCAAAATAAATTCATGAGGTGGGTCCTAATCCAATATGACTTGTGTCCATAGAAGACGAGATTAGGGTATAGAAGTACTCACAGGGAGAAGACCACGTGAAGACCCAAGCAGAAAATGATCATCTGTAAGCCTAGGAAAGGCCTCAAAAAATGCTGGCCCCACAAGAATGTTGATGTTGGACTTCTAGCCTTTAGAAGGAAGAAATAGGGTCTCCTGGGTGGCTCAGTCGGTTAAGAGTTTGACCCTTGATTTCTACTCAGGTCATGATCTCAGAAATCTTGAGATCGAGCCCCAGGTCAGTCTCCCTGCTTAGTAGGGGGTCTGCTTGGGATTCTTTCCTCTCCTCACTCTCCCTACCCTCTCCCTCCACCTCTACTCCACCTCCCCCCATAAATAAGTAAGTAAGTAAGTAAGTAAGTAAGTAAGTAAATAAATAAATAAATAAATGAATAAAATCTTAGAACTACATTTCTGTTGTTTAAGCCCCCCAGCCTGTGATATTTGTTATGGCAGTCTAAGCAAATTAAGATATTTACTATTAATTTCACTTTTTCCCAGTTAACATTGATTATGCTTTTCATGTTCATAGATTGCATTGTAAGGGGACAGTGCATTATGGGTCACAAGGAAGGGAGATGATCACATGTAGGTGAGCTCAAGACTCGATTTTTAAGAGCATCCAGCAACATGACCAGAAACTTCTATCATTACCAGGGCCATTACAATAACAATGACCTGAAATCATAACCTGAAAGATAATTTAAGACATGCATGACTTCTCGGGGCCAAAAGCTTTATAGAATTGGTTACAAAGTACTATTCTGGGGCCACAAGTCCAAATCAGGAAGCTCAAGGATCATGTTTGTAGCAGGTGTGCCTGGCCCATAAAGTGTTTTAAGACAAATTCTGCCACACACACACAAACAAATTTCCTGTTCTTAAAAGTTTGAGAAGTTTTTGTGAATCAAACTGAAGGATAGATGCCCCCTTAGTTGGATGCTGCTCTCCAGAGTGCCCTACCCTTCTCCCTGCTGTCACTTAACGCTGTCTGCTTTGTTTATCACTGAAGCTGCCTTGTCCAGGTAAAGGAAGCACACAAACTATCAGCTCCTAGATGATCCATTCTGAAAAGTACTCATCAAAAATGGTGAAAGGTCATTTCAGAGGTGAAAAGCATTTGGGAAACTCAACAGCCTTCAGATACACTTCCCTGGAGATTTTCAATGTACATGAACACACTGAAAGACCTGGGAAGTTCTGTTAATAGAGGAGTCTATTTAACTTTGTTCCCCAGTATTTCCCATTCCCATTGACAAGAAAATCCCATTTCTTTGAGTAACATATACTTGACATCCAGTGGTAGTAGTGCTCTGTGGAACACACTTTGGGAAACGCTGAAATGGATTCTCACAGTCTGGGCCCAACTGAGGACAGAAGAATGAATGAGAGAATTTGAAGTCTGTAAATTACTAAATAATATGCATATTCATAAAGAACACTTGAAGACTTAATGTAAAAAAAAGCAAAAAAAGTAAAAGTATAGTTACTTTATTAAGGAACAATATAATTTTTGTGATGTTATTTGATATATCAAGGAAATCTACATAAATGACCGTAAGCCACCAAACGCATGACCAATGTTATCCGCTATGGGAAACAGTCTTTATAAAAGTGAAATATTTTGCTCCTTATACAAGAAAAATAGATGTTATCTCCACGAGAACTGTGTTCCAATTACTTTCGCTGTGTTCCACCGTCTTTGTTATTGCACCACAATGAATGCATCACTCTCTTCATATTTCAGGTTAATGATCTAATTGGACTGTAAACATTTTGTTAGACAAAACTTACACCCATTATACTTGCAGTCATTTAAACAGGCAATATGTACAAACAAACCCAGCTATCCTTTTGTATTAGCTACTTTATTAGAGTCATAATGTGCGGATCCTGATTTGCATGTTCAACTAAATGATTGCAAACAGTTTCTGACACACAAATTCAGGGTAGTTCTACGTGCTTCCACCGACTTTGGCAAGAGTGAATTGGCCTATTTGAGTTATCCTCCTTTGATTTCTCTAAGAAAATCAATATAATAAAGTAATTCTTTCCTGCCATCCTCTTCTTTGCTAAGCTCTTCTGAGAACAGTCAGAAGATGTTTTTCCTTCAATTATTTCAGGCTGTTTGCATTAAATTCTCTCCAACAGGCGCCAGTAAATGTGTTCCCTTAATAAGGATGTCTCCCTTTGAAATAAGCTAAATAAAATTTTACATTTAAGGTGAGTAAGAACCAGTTATGGAGAAAATTGCTCAATATCTGTTCTATTCTAATTTCTTTTTCCATGCAAAGCATGTTGCAGGTCTATATTGAGGAAAAAGTGTGATGATGTGGCATGCATAATTCATGCTTCTGGCTTTCCACACACATTTATTTTTTTCCTTTAGAATTCCACATGTTTAGATAAAGTCCAGCATTCTTCTTTCCTGATATCAACAGAACTTATTTTTAAGGAATAGAACAGAACATATTTGAGGGCTTTAACTTTTTTGGAAGAACGTTTGGATAATCTCACAATACAAGAGTTTTTCCTGTGGCTACTTTAGATTTTGTTGGTTCTGTGCGTGGTGGTGTTTTGTTAGATGTCAGGATCCCATTTATTTAAGTGCATGGAATCTTGTTGGTAAAGTCACTTAGAGTGAAAGCTCACTCATTTGTTGGGAATTACGGCAAAATCGTGCCACTTGAAGAATGTTCTCAAGGAATTCACCCTTCTGTGGAATTTCTTTCATTGTTCTCTTCAAATGACGTTTTAACTTGAAGAAAAGTACAAGTTCTTCTGTAGGTAAAGTCCATTTCCCAGTCTCCTTTCCTAACTCTGTTCTCTTACTCTTATTATGCCTGTTTTTATACCCCCTTGAAATGGGTGGTCTTCTCCATCTGGAGTCACAGGCATTTTCTACTGAGGGTGTTTATAGCTAAATCCATTGGCCTTCCTCTGCAAGCTGGTTCCCACCAGGCAGTGAGTTGCTCAAGCCAGGAGCCTGAGTGCCATCTTTGATTTCTCACTCTACTCTGCTTGATACATCCAGACAACAGCCAAGGCCTTCCATTCTACTTTCTCAGTATTCCTCAAATCTGTCCTCTTCTGCACATTTACTCCCCACTGCCATTTCCTGGCCCAAGAAATCATCATTTCTTTCCCAGATTACTCCACCGTCACACACGGAGAGCATTGTTCCTGCCAGAAACACACACACACACACACACACACACACACACACACACACACACACTTAAACTGGATTGCTAAAGTGGCTAAAAGAAATGTAGAGAACTCCCTGTCTGGAAAGATCCCCCATCCAGCCTTTCCCATCAATCATATTTATTGAGTGTTCACAATGTAAAAGGGCTATTCTATTAGGGACTATTAAGAATCTGAGAAAAAAGTTGTGATATCTGCCCACAGTTAATCTAGAAAATCTAGTAGATTTTGTGGGGTACGTTTGGGAGTCAGAATGTAGTGAAAATCACTGATCGTGTCTTAACCAACTGTGGCACTATTTCTGCATTAATGCTCTTGTGAAAAAAATCAAAAGGAGCTTTAAAGTGTTCCTAACTTGACACCTACTGCATAATAATATGTATTCTCAAGCATGAATTTTAATTTTTGAGATTAGGACTTCAGTAGCGAGGATTTCAAATAATTTCGAGGAGCATCCAAAGGTCAAGGCAAGCTAAAATTTTTTCTTCTCTGTACTGGTGGTCTGGGGGGTATAACATCCTACTCATTCCTTTTCCTCTTCAAGGTCACTCAAAGCCCCATAAGTAGAGCTAAGTCAAGGGAGGAGAATTTGGGGGTCACTGAATTTCATTCCTCCCTAGGGTGTCTTGCCAATAATGATGGGTGTTCCTGATGATCTTAGGCACCTAATACATGCCATCAGATTTTATATAATATTTCTTGCAGAGGTTTCTGAGTTGTCAGGGGAAGTTTTGTATCTGCAGAGATGTCAGCTCAGACATCTCCTCCCCTGCACCCTGACACTCCTCGGCTCCCCTCCCCATCCATTCTGTACTCAGGATTCTGGGAGGGGAGCTGCAGCATTACCATTAAACAGGAACACATAACTCAATCAAATCTCTGTGGTAAATCGGCTTCTCAGCATCTGGTGTCGTTCCTTTAATGAAGCCTTTTTCTCTCCATGATGTGAATCCATTAGACACTGAGAAGCTGGAGTATGTAAAATATTTTGTTTATCTGGCTCTTCTCAAAGGTACTGTCTGTCATCATAGATGTCTGCGGTAAATATAGCAACAGCATCAGTGGATGTGTGAGGCGATTAGATTTATGAGGCACATAAACTGCAAAGCTTCTAATAACCATAATTCCTAACTTCAATCATAATACCAGTATTAGTGTCATGTTTTCCAGAGGATTTTATGTTTCTAAAAATATCTTAATTGTGGTTACCATGTTTACCCTATAATTCCTTTAATTTGAATGTGGAAGGGCTCCGCCAGAGATGAAGCTAGGGAAAACAGCCCACCCTTCTGTATTGTTTCTATGGGCAGTGGGGTAGGATGGATTGCCTGTCTCGCCTGTTTTGCAATTAAATTAGATAAATTTCCTTGGAAAAATAGAGAGCCCATACTAATAAGGAACAACTGATGACAAAATCAAACATGGGGTGGGGAATAGAGGGTAGGATCTTTGTCCTCACTCCCACTTTCCTACCCCACCCACTATTCCCAGGGAGATTCTGTCTGAGTGCCTCTAACATGATCTCTTTCTAATTATTTGGCATCATTTGAAAAGCCTTTGAAAGGATGCCAATCATCAGTCGACTTTCCTTTTGACCCAGGCCTGAGATGTTAGCTCAGGTGCATGATACTCGATTCTTGGCTTGTGCAGTCTATCTTTGACTTTTAGGGATAAAAGAAAGACCCTCTTAGGGCTGCTCAGAATACACAAGCACACACACACAAATAGGTGTTTTTAACAATTTATGAACTAAGCAGGGAAAAAATGTATTGGCATTATCCCATACAACACTCGGTCATTTGGTTTTGCTCTTTACAGTGCAACCCTTTCAAGTTCACTAGAAGGGTTATTTGTGTGAGTGGTTATTTTTGCCTCTTTGTGGAATTTGGCAGATTTGTAGGACACCCCAGATTTAGCCATTGAATGATGATTCCGCACATGTATCACTGAATTTAAGATCCTGACAGGTGACATGGTAGAGGCTGGCCAGAGACAAGGGCACTGGTCTAGTGGATATTTAACACTTTTTTTTTTTATTTAACACTTTTCTTTTTCTGAATCAAGACAGAATATAAGCTTGCCATGTAATATTCAATAAGAGATGTATAAAGTAAATACATAATTCTACCCTTTAAAGATACCACTGTTAACAGCTTGGGGTATATTGTTTCAGGTTCTTTGCTAGTACTAATCAAATAAATTATTATTTCACATAAATGGAATAACTCTGCATGTGCTGTTTTATGGTTATCTTTTTAATTTAATATATCATGGATATTTTTGCGAGTGAGTACACATCCGTTTCGATCTCTTTAACTCTTCTATGGCATTCCATGGTAGTTGACCATAATTTATTTGCTCTTCTCCTACTGGTGAGTATTAAAATGGCCATCAGTTTTTTCTTCTTATAAATAATGTTTTATTTATGGACCATCATGGTCTATCATGAATCTTTAGATGCCAATGAGAGTATTTCTGCAGGGTAAATTCCTAAAAGTGGGATTGAAATATTTATAGTTATTATCATATTCAAAGATTGATATGTGATAGAAAGTTGCCTTAAATTGTGTCCTTTCCAGTTTCACCAATAATACTTGAGAGTGCTGTTTCTTCCCATCCCAGCATGGGAGATGAAATTCATCATTCCATCTCTGTTTCAGCTCATCCTTTCCTCTTTGCTAGGTGCTCACATGCAACTGTCGTGCCGGCTGCAGTTGCTGTTCTTGGATTAGTAATAATGTGGGGGAATCTTCTCATCTAGATATATGTGTTCTTTCTTTTTGCTAGTTATTATTCCTATCCTTATCCTATTTTCTATTGGAGTTTTCATCTTTTATTTATTAATTGAAAAATACTTTTTTAAAGATTGTATTTATTTATTTGACAGGGGGGAGCACAAGTAGGGGGAGTAGCAGGCAGAAGGAGAGGGAGAAGAAGACTCCCCACAGAGCAGGGGGAGCCCAATGTGGGGCTCGATCCCAGGACCCTGGGATCGTGACCTGAGCTGAAGGCATATGCTAACGACTGAGCCACCCAGGTGCCCCTGAAAAATACTTTTTATAGATACAAACGTAGTGATCTGAAGGGACACCCCAATGTTTATAGCAGCAATGTCTACAATAGCCAAACTATGGAAAAAGCCCCGTGGTCTACAGATGAATGGATAAAGAAGATGGGTGTGTATATAAATATATATATATATATTTATTTATTTATATTTACATACATACATATATACATATACACAACGGAATATTATGCAGCCATCAAAACCCCGAAATCTTGCCATTTGCAATGATGTGGATGGAACTGGAGGGTATTGTGCTAAGTGAAATCAATCAGAGAAAGACAATTATCATATGATTTCTCTGATATGAGGAATTTGAGAAACAAGACAGAATATCATAGGGGAAGGGAGGGAAAAATGAAATAAGACAAAACCAGAGAGGGAGACAAACCATAACAGACTCAATTTCAGGAAACAAACTGAGGGTGGCTGGGTGATGGACACTGGGGAGGATATGTGATATGGTGAGTGCTGTGAATTGTGTAAGACTGATGAATCAGACCTGAACCCCTGAAACAAATAATACATTATATGTTAATAATAATAATAATAAAATACTTTTATGTTATGTTCATGATAGAAGCTGGAAATATTTTCTAAGTGCTTTATTTTTCAACCCTATGGTGTCCTCTATCATGCAGAAATTTTATATTTTGGGGGTTAAATCTATCAATCTTGTCTTTTATGATTTCTTATCTTTGTTTCCTGATAAGAAATATGTCTTCCACCTAAGATGATAAGCGTATTCTCCTATATTTACTTCCAGTTATTATGTGCTTTAAAAAATGTTGAAATCTTTAATAAATCATTATTTTATAAGAATAAAATAGATAAGAGTCTAATTTATTGTTTCTCTACAAGTAATTATTAATGGCCTCCATGTTACTTAGTGTCGGCCCTCTTTTCCTTACTAAATTTAAAGGCTCTAGTTATGTCATTGAGCACCCATGTATTCATCAATCTATTTCTGCATTCTCTGCTCCGTTAATATCCTACCAATATCCTGCCAATACCACGCTGTTTTATTCACAATTCCTTTAAAATATATTTGAATCTGAGGCACCTGGGTGGCTCATTCAGTTCAGTGTCTGCCTTAGGCTCAGGTCATGATCTCAGTGGAATGGAGCCCCACATCAGACTCATTGCCCAGTGGGAAGTCTGTTTTCCTCTCTCTCTTATGCCCCTCCCTGCCCCCCCCCCATGCTTGCTCTCTCTGTCTCAAATAAATAAATAGTATCTTTAAAATATATATGTGAATCTAGTAGTACAAATTCTCTCATTATATTTCATTTTCAAAAATGTATCAGGTATCTTATGCATTTACTCTTCCAAAGTAATTTTATTATCAATTTGTAAAGGTTGACTAAAATTGAAATTTTTGAAATTTTTATTAACAGTTTATTTTGAGAGTCATCATTTTCTTCTAAGGGCATTTCTCTCTCTTATTGAGTATGTTGTGAACACAAACTGCTCTCCCCAAATGTATGTGTGAAGATGGTAGACGCAAGTAATGTGGGCTGAAACTGTGAGTTTTAAGAAAGATAATATTATGATACACTTGAAAGTGACGGATAAGTCAAAGCAACAGTGATACTGGAAAATCGCAAAGGGAAGAGATAGAGGGAAGTAAGTACAGAGTGAGTAGAGAATGGATGGAAGTGAGTACAGAGAGAGGAAAGAGAGAACAAGAATCTGAGGAGGAAGACAGATTGAAGAACATGATGAAAGCGGTGACCTACGGCTGGCTAGGCAGGAAAGGGCTGGCGGGGTGGAGTGGCTCCAGACCCTCATTCCTGTTGGCTGGGGCTGCAGAGAACACACGGAGCAATGGCCCAGTGGCTCTGGGGATCCAGAGCCAGTGGTAGAGGGTGGACCCGGGAAGGCATAGGTGAATGTGGAGTCCTTTTGTCTATGAGTGAATGCTTGCCCAGGAAGAATATAGAGTTCAATTAGTATAGGGAGAAGTAAGATTCATGGGCTATGGTGCAGCAGGGTAATATGGGCAGATAAAAGGGTCTAGCCCAAAAAGTAGAGCAGGAATTTGGACAGAGCTCTGCTCAGGGATACCGGCCTGGTATAGGACCAACCTGAGCATGAAGGTCAGGGGCTTTGTCAGGAATATTTCTGACCATGAGGACCTTGTCACTTCCCACCCCTTGCTGCTTTCCATTTTCTGGGGCTCAATATGGGGTTATATGTGTGCAACATAATTTGCTCAGTCAAGCTGTACCTGAGTTGTGCAGTGGTGGGCACTTAACCAAAGCTGGGTCACGTACTCACAAGAGAGCTGGTGTTGGGACAGAAGGAGCAAGTGGATCTTTGCTGACGCAACTGCATTTCAAGGCATAAATCCCTGGAGGTCTTAGGGTTTGTGCCTCCATGAGGGCTGAGAGGTGGGAAAAGTGAGATAGTTTAGGAAAGACTAAAACCTGTACACAGAAATATCAGGGACCGACTCTTCCTTCCAGCTTATGTTTGAAACCTACCGGCATTCTCTACTTTGAGCTCAGTGAGATACTCCAGAATGGCCTCTTATGTAAAAGAGCTAGCTCAAACTGGGCTTGTGTTACACAGGGTCCTCAAGGTCTTAAATAATATAGGGACTAAGGCAGATACGGTGGCAAAGCCATGAATTTCCTTATTAATAAAAAGCCAAATCCAAATTAAAGGACTAAGACATCCTTGGAAGAATTCCAGAAGACAAAGATCCCACAGGCTAGATCCAAAAATAGAAGTCTGGGTTCTGTGTTCAACTAGACCAAACTTGGCAGCTGCAGGTGATGGAAAGAGAACCGGACAGGGTCAGGGGAAGCCGGGCCTAAGACCGTGGAACTCTGTACCTTTGAATGAGAATTGCTGGAGCTCTCTGGATAAAATGGCAGATGAAATTGTGCCTGCTTTATGGTGCCTGCCACACCACAGTTTTCTGAGATGTGTCTGGGGACTAGGTGTCCCTGGTGGGCTGTAAGGTACCATTTCCATGGAAGTCAATGTTACAGCTGTCTCTTGCCCCTGTATTATGAAGCCGCACGCTCCGGGGTAAGGTGCTGTAAGCTCAGTTGCTAACCGAGGTGCGGTCATGGAATGGGAAGAGGTGGGATAAGAGGCGTAGGGTAGGGCTGGGATCACATGGGGGGTGCCTCTGGGTAGCATGACGCCAGGGGATGCCATGCTCGCCATCATGGGTAGGAATGGCGCCCTTCAGGACACAACCTAGAGGACCATGTGAGTGAGGCCCCCGGAACTGTGTGATGTGGTGGTCCCAGTCCCAGGATCACAATGAAAGAGAAAGCCCTGCCATGCTTGGAATGCTGGCCTTGGCCAGGGCCAGTGGTTAAATATAAAAGCAACCGTCAACTAAAGGAATTCTCTTGGCAGGTTCCTCATGCCTGTGTTGTCCAAACCTCTGGGAAAAGGCTAAAAACATTAGTCGAAGCAGGATCTGGCTGGTACTTGCAGGCATGCACCCCGTAAACTATGTCAGCACCCCATAAACATGCCACTTTTAATGATGAGTGCATGTCCCTATTCACCGCCATCATTTATTCTATCACAGAACCTCCTGGAACTTTGTTTCCAGAATTCCTTTTATCTTCATCATTAAACCAGCCTTGGGGAGCTATTGAGGCCAGTCACCCTGGACCTGAGTCCTGTCTCCCCCTGACCTCACCTAAGCAGTCATCTAAATAGCAACAGAGGCTGTTGAATAATGCTGACAACCTTATGCAAGGCTTCCTGGCCTGGCTTGTGTGGGAAAGCCAGACCTATCGGTCATCCCATAATGGTTTCTGAACGTTCCTCCTGAAATCAGGATACTTTCAGACATGTGCTTTGGTGATAATTCACATGTGTAGGTGCCTGGAAGTTAGAGGGTTCATGAAAAAGATATGCACGCCACCTGGAAGGAGGGATGCACAGCCAAAGACCCACAGAAAAATGTGGTGTGAGGCGGGGGAGGGGAATGGTGTCAGGAGGGCTAATGTTAGGGATGGAGCCTGGAGTTGCAAAAATGACACAAAGCAAAGAAAAACCCCAGTGAAATCAAAGTACCCCCCTATTCCCACCTTGTAAGGGAAATGAGCCCAGAAAGCACAATGAAAAGGAGACTTTTTGTTTTTTTTGTTTTTATATTTGTTTGTTTTTGTCAGTGGGGGGCGACATGGAAGGGGAACCTGTGACCGGTTTCTGCGTTTCTCTCAAGGAGGGTGGGTTTCTGCTCAGCAGGCTCAGGAGGGATGCCGAGGCGGGGGCTCTGGTGCTCCCGGGAGACCAGCAAGCTGCCTCAGAGTTGCTGTGTGAACCTCGTGTCTGGGCCCAGCCCATGGCACCATGGCAAGTAATTTGCAAGTGCGAGGGAGCAGATAACAGAACTGGTCAGGGAATTTTGAGAAATGGCGAAGACTGGCAGAGGTGGCAAAGATTGGCAGACAAGTCGGTCTCCATTTCAAAAAAGAGAATTCTGACAAATTCGGAAGACCAAGACTGCTAACTCCTGCCTAATTTCAGAACTTCTAGATTCTACCATGGCATGTGAGCCCTTGGAAGTAGAGAAAGTCTTGTTTATTAGGGACCTTATATGGATTCATAAGAATGATTCAATTCAGTGCAACTAACCCTCTCTCCTCCCTCTCTCTGGCTGTTTTCCTTCCCTTCTTTTGTCTTTCTCCTCTCTTTTCTTCTAGGTTAGAAATTGAACAGAGAAGGGAATTCCAGAGATTAAAGTATGCCTACTTTCTAAAGGCATTTAATTTCTTTTATATTTTTTGTGAAAAACATGGACAAATATGTGAAATATATATAATTATTATTAAATTAAAGCTTTATTATATAGTCAATATAGTACCTATTATACTAATATGTGATTATTGCCATAGACTGAATATTTATATTCCCCACCCCCAAATTCATATGTTGAAAACTAACCCCTACCTAGTATGATGGTATTTGGAACTGGGGTCTTTGGGAGGTGATTAAGTCATGAGGATAGAGCCCTCGTGAAGGGGATTGGTGCCCTTACAAAAGAGATCCCTTCTGTTTTCTGCCATGTGAGGACATAACAAGAAGACAGTTGTTTATGAACCAGGAAGCTGGTCCTCTCCAGACACTCGATCTGCCCGCGCCTTGATCTTCCAGCCTCTAGAACGTCGAGAAACCAATGTTTGATGGTTAAGCCACCCAGCCTATGGTGTTTTGTTATAGCAGCCTGAACAGACTAAGATAGAAATATCACATAATAAATATTGTATAATGTTACATTAGAATATATTATTGATAACGGCATATAATAGCATTAACATATAATAGCTTAATGTTACATTTTTAATGGAAAAAGATTGAAAATATCTGAATAAGATGGAAGAATATATAGTTAAGTGGCCCAGGAGTTGCTTAATAGATTAATGTCAGCCAGAGGAAATTGAATGGTAGAGTGTGGGATTTGACAGAACCATCTGGGGAGCTAATTAGAGGTGCAAACTCCACTTACCCTGGACCTAGGGAACCACTGAAAGGAGGGTCCTGGGAATGATCATTTCAAACAGATCTCCAGGTCTCAAGCCCCCCACGAGTCTGCACTTGAGACCTGACTTCTTTCCTGACTCTGGACTTGTATACCCAACAGTGTTCTCAACATCTCCACTTGGATATCTAACAAGAATCTCAAGCATAATTTGCCCAAGGTAGAACACTTTATCCTCCTCCCCCATCTCCTCTTCCTTCAGTAAAGGATGCTACCATCTGTCTAGATTCTTGACCAAACTCTGGGAGTCACTCCTCTTGCTCTCAAATCCTATATTGGTTTTGCCTCTGAAGGAAATGATGATTCTGTGATTCACCATTGCCACGCAGCTATCCCTGATCTAGAACACCACTCTCCTCTGGACTACTGCCATTCCCACCCCCAGGCTCCATGTCTCCACTCTGGCCCCATTCCTTCTTCCTAGAGCTGCCAGTCTCATCTTATGGTCATGTCGGACAACTGATCCCAAATTTCTCGTCTTGGCCTCAATCTGGTTCCTGGCTCACCCTCTGACCTCTCCCTGAGCAAGCTGTCCCAGCTTTTTCTTGCAGCCTTGGAGCACACCAGGGCTGTTTCTGTCTCAGGGCCTTGGTGCTTGCTGAACTCCTTTGCACTTGACATGACAGCCTGTGTGTCATCATTCAGGCCTCTCCTTAAGGATCATCTCCTCAGAGAAACCTTCCTGCCGATCCCAGATCACTCTGTATCTGGTTCCTGTTTCATTAGACATTTCATTAGACACAACCTAAAATTTCTTCATTACCTATTTATTTTCATGAATATTATCTGATTTCTTGATGGCATATAAACGCCATGTGAGCAGGAAATTTATGCCTGGAGCATTGCTTAGCACATCACAGATACTCAGTAAATATTTATTAAAGAGTTGAACTGCTGGCATAGCAGAGGAGAGCTGGATTTTGCCATCAGCCCTGGGTTGAACTCTCTACTCTATCTCAGTTTGCTTTTCCAGCCCTAGGCTTGAGCCTTGTATAAAAACCTGGCTTCTTTGAGGCCCCTGAGGTCCTTCTGCCTACTCGATTTCTATCCCCCGTCACTTCCCCTTCCTACCCAGGCAGCACATTTACTGAAGACCACCTGCCTCACAATCTTCTTTCTCTCCACAAAGACTAGTGTGACCTTGGGACACTTCATGTGCATATAGATGGAACAGCCAGCATTGGACCCCCATAGTTCTCAAAAGTGGCTGCATTCTGGAATTATCAAGGAAGCTTTTTTTCTTTTTAAAGATTTTATTTATTTATTTGACAGAGATCACAAGTAGGCAGAGAGGCAGGCAGAAAGAGTGGAGGAAGCACGCTCCCTGCAGAGTGGAGAGCCCGATGTGGGCCTCGATCCCAGGACCTGAGATCATGACCTGAGCTGAAGGCAGAGGTTTTAACCCACTGAGCCACCCAGACATCTGTATCAGGGAAGCTTTAAAATAATACCGGTGCTGAGGTGCCTGGAATGGGGTCCCTAAGAAAGTCCATTCATAAACAGATAGTGTGGGGCACCTGGGTGGCTCAGTTGGTTAAGCGACTGCCTTCAGCTCAGGTCATGATCCCGGAGACCTGGGATTGAGTCCCACATCGGGGCTCTCTGCTCGGCAGGAAGCCTGCTTCTCCCTCTCTCACTCCTCCTGCGTGTGTCTCTGGCTGTGTTTCTCGCTGTCAAATAAGTAAAATCTTAAAAAAAAAAAACAACAGATAGTGGAATTGCTAGGTTTTGAGGGAAGGCAGATGGGGAGTGAGTATGGTGTAATGGTATAGAGTAATGGTATAGAGTTTCAGCTGAAGAGAATGAGAAAGTTCTAGATCTGACAGTGGTGATGGTTGTGCAACAGTGTGAATGCACTTAATGCCACTGAACTGTATGTTTAAAAATGGCAAAAATGGAAAACTTTATGTTACATATATTTTACAATTAAAGAAACAAGAAATATGGAATAAGCCGAGCCCTGAGCCATCAACATTTTGGCAGGAGGACTTGGATGTCAGTATTTTTTTGTTAAGATTTTGTTTATTTATTTGACAGAAAGAAACACAGCCAGAGAGGAAACACAAGCAGGGAGAGTGAGAGAGGGAGAAGCAGGCTTCCCACTGAGCAGAGAGCCAGATGCAGGGCTCGATCCTGGGACTCCATGGTCATAACCTGAGCTGAAGGCAGACGCTTAATGCCTGAGCCACCCAGGTGCCCCATCAGTATTTTTTTAAAACTCCGCAGGTGATGCAGCCAGGCTTCCTGGCCACTGCCTTCTGACTTGCTCCTGATCTTCACGACTCCAACCACCTACAACTGTCCTTCATTCCAGTTGCTGCCTCCTCACCCTGGTCGTGGGGGGCTGGGCATAGAAAGTCAGCTCTGTCTTATGGCCACCTGTTTCTGTCTTTCAGTTGGCTCCTCTGACTTTTTCCAGAGAACCTGGGGGCCCCCCCACTCCCCACCCCCATCCTTCAGAGGTAGCTGCTCTTCCCAGTGTGCAACAGAGCTAAAGCACAGTCATAGGAATGAGTAAAACCCCAGGGTATTCAGGCCACTTGTGGTCTAGCATCTGGGTTTGGGAAGAGTAGAATCGTGGTGACCTCTTTGTGCTGGTCATATGGCATATGGGCTATTGCACTCCTTTCTGGAAAAAACTGTCTCAGTGGAAATTTACAATGTGAAATGTTCTCAAAGGGGGTAGATTTACCCCAGAAGGGAGAAGAGTCTGGAAGTCTTATTATAGAAATTATAGTTGAAGGGACAAGTGGTATTTGGCTTGGAGAGGAAAAGCCTGGTGTGATGAGAAGGAAGGGAATGAGCTGCAGGGAATGCCTTCAGGCCTTTAGGGGACCATGACATACAAGAAAATGTATTCATGATGTGTTATTCCAGAAGACAGTATTGGAACAAATGACTGAATGTTACAGAGAAACATTTTTGACTCTGTTTAATGAAGATCTTTCTGGAGCCAAGAATAAGATGAGAAGGAGCTGCCTTTGGAGATTTCCGTCCCTGGAACTACTGAAAGTGCAACTGACTGACTCAAGGGCAGGAAACGGACAGATTGTCAGTGTTCCAAGAGCACAAAAATCTGCGACGATCCTCACCCATGGAGACTCAAGGGGAAGTGGTTAAACAGTAGCATCCTTAACTCCCACAGCTGAGGAAGCAGGTGTGCTCAGTGGTGGGACACGTGCCCTACATCACGAAGGGAACCCATTTTCAACTTTTCTTTCAAGCAAGATGTGACCTTCTCACAAAAGGTCTATTATGACCTATAGCTTATCAAGGCAACAGGCAGAGAATGTTGAGTCTAGAGCCAGAGATTATTGTCATAAAGAAGAACCGGATATGAAATCCCCAGCCCTGGAGCAGTCAGGCTGGAGGGCCTGGCTCTACCTCGCGGCAGAACTTCTAGGGGAAGGATTGTGTTGTGTTTCTCCAGAGTGCACAGACTTACACACAGAGTCAGCAACAAGGCCCGCCTTGTAGACGGTGTGGGTGAAGGCAGTGTGGGAGACAGAAAAGGGCCACAGAAGACAGAGTCTCTGGGAATACTTACAGAGTTCTGTTTGGGGGCAATCTACACACTGGCAAAATCTCATGTTTGTGGTGGGAACATTAATGCCAAAACTGCATTAACTAAAGGAATATAGGTTTGTTGGTTTGTTTGTTTTTAAATCTTCGCAGGGTGGGGAAGTCCTTCGGGGAATCTCAAGCACAGGTGTTACATTTCCTGTCACCCAGAATGGGACCTCTGTTTAGCAATCTACCTTCTTCCCCTTCACCAGTTCTGGGATTTGTTAGGCCCACTTCAGGCAGAGAGAGGGCCCATGCTGCCTACCTTTCTTCCGTCCTTTCTCGCCAGGATTTGTCCTGAAACGCTGGAGCGCCTCGTTAAGAGATGATCCCTCGGGGAGCAGGGGGAGGCTGTGTTAATTACCTGTGGGTTTGCTTCCCTTCTATTTTTCTCTCGCCCCTTCCTTGGTGCCAAAAATCAGGAACGAAGCAGTGTGATGTGCCAGTGACCCCCTTTTCAATGGTGTGTGGAAAGAAAACAGACAGACAAAACCCAACCCAACAAAACGTTTTGTTGTTCTGAGCTCTTACGGACATTTTGTCATTGCTGATTGTTAATTACTGTCAGATAACATTTGGGGTGATTAATTGACCTTCCGCAGCAAAAACAATAAAGGCCATTTAACGAGTACAGCAGGAAGTGGAGAGCATTTTTGTCACACTGTCATTTCTGTCACTGGGTGATACCCCACCTTGTCCCCCCTCATTCTGACCACGCCTCCTTGGGAAATAATGCTACAAATACTGACCCCGCCTCAGCAGGGGTCCTCCCCGAGGGCTTCAAATTTATTTGCCAATTCTATTTTTGAAGTCATGAGAGTGTTTTACTCTGAAGACAGGGTATTTAGTAAGTGAAGGACATCAAGGAACCACGCACATGCATGAGACTTCATTCTTGCTGGAGTTTCTGCCATCCTTCTGGGCACAGCTCTCCTGTACTTTAAGAAGGGCATAGTGGACCTCATGTCAGAGCCTGAACCAATTTTCCGCTGTGCGTAATATCTTCTGTAGAGTAATTTCTATATGAAGAATGCTGTAGGAGATGAAAAACTGAACTGTATTGATTTGACCCTTCAGGGGCCTCACTACATAGCCAGAAAGAGAGGTATGCACAGCGTTCATTCGGGTCACCCAGGGTCCTGGCTCAGGCAGCTGGCACTCTGACATGGCTTTCCTCTGAGCAGCTAACTCCCCTCCTAGGGCTCCTGGCTTTCATTTTCAACTGCCTCCAGCTCTCCTGTAGGCATCTCCAGTGGAAAAGGCCTCAACAGAACCCTTCATGTTGCCTTCAAATCTGCTCTTTCTCCCAGCATTCCTTACCTCAGTCACTGGGTTTGGATTGTCCCAGTCTTGCCACTCCTCCACGGCCTCGCTCTCCATTCCAACCAGGGCTGCCTCATCTAGTCCTCTCCACCTTCCATTAGTTCTTAACCTTGACCTTTGCCACAATCTTCTATCAGCCCTTGTCTCACTCCTCAAACTACTACTCTTCACCTCGCCTGCTGAATGCGATCTCTCAGTGGGAACCTGGATTCTGTTACTTTGTGGTTCCTTAAAACCCTTTAGT
>PITA01006357.1:45194-101021 GCA_004023965.1 Spilogale gracilis
CTCAGTGTGGTTTTGATTTGAATTTCCCTGATAGCTAGTGACGCTGAACATTTTTTCATGTGTCTGTTAGCCGTTTGTATATCTTCTATGGAGAAGTGCCTCTTCATATCTCTTGCCCATTTTTTGATGTGTTCATCTTCTTTTTGGGTGTTGAGTTTGAGTAGTTCTTTATAGATCTTGGATACCAGCCCTTTGTCTGTAGTGTCATTTGCGAATATCTTCTCCCATTCTGTGGGTTGCCTCTTTGTTTTGTTGACTGTTTCCTTTGCTGTACAAAGCCAAAAGTCCTCAGTGAGGCACACAAAATCCACACTGATCTGGCTGTACCCACCTCTCGTGTAGAAATTTCTGCATTTCTGTTTTCTGCCTCATCTGGCTTTTGGCACCCTATTTCTCTACTCCCCGCTTCTCCATTGTGCACCTTCTAGATTCTTCCTCTTTCCCACCTCCATTGCTCTGCAGGACACCTTTCTCATGTCACTAAGCCCGGTTTTCTGTCTGAGCCTTTTCTGAGCCCCTTTGTGGGTTTGGCCTCTCGTTTTGTCCTTGTTCCACCCTGGACTCGCTCCTCTCACAGCACCCTAATATCACATGAATCTCACTTGCTCAGAGGTCTGACTTACCCATTGTCTGTAAAGTTGGCTATGGCGGGGTTTTTCTTGCAGTTTTCTCCCCTGCACCCAGCTCATTACCTGTCTGCCCCTAATGTGTTCACTTCACTACTACAGAGTAAATAAATGGCTTAATAACATCTCACAGGGGCCAGCTTAAATCACAATTCTTAAATCACAATTTTTAAAAAGATTTTATTTATTTGAGAGAAAGAGAGAGAGAGAGAGAGAGAGAGAGAGAGAGAGAGAGAACAGATGGAGAGGGAGAGGGAGAATCAGACTCCCCACGGAGCAGAAAGTCCGATGCAGGACTTGATCCCAGGACCCTGAGATCATAATCTGAGCCAAAGGCAGACACCCAGTGCCTGAGCCACCCAGGTGCCCTTTCAGTCACAATTTTTTTGTGTTTCTTTTTTGCTTTTTCTTCCAAGCATAGGTATCTAATGCTTTTTTTGCTGTTGCTTATTATTTCTCCATTCCCTGCCCCATATGCCAGGATAATAGTTGAAAAACAAAAAAGCCTCTTCAACTGTGTAAGAATAGGTATTAAATAATTCAAATGTTTTATTTTAAAAGATAGCATGGATATCGCCTCATAATTCACAGGTGATATGGACTGAATGTTGGAGTCTCCCCCCCACCCCAGATTCATATCTTGAAGTTCTAACTCCCAAGATGATGGTGTTTGAAGACTTTGGAAGATAAAAAGGGCTAGATGAGGTCATGAGAGTGGGACCCTTATCATGGGATTAGTGCCCTTATAAGAGACCCCAGAGAGCTCCCCACCACCCACCACCAGACATACCCTGTGCGTGTGAGCACATAGGCAGATTCCCGCCACCCACTAGCCACGAGAAGAAGCCTCAGCATGAAACCTACCTTGTCGGCACCTTGATCGTAGACTTCCCAGTCTCCAGGAGTGTGAGAAATAAGTTTCTCTTGTTTAAGCTACCGTATCTATGGTATTTTATTATGGTGACCTGAGCTGACTAAGGCAAAAGGGACTATTTTAATGGTGAAATTTCATGTATTAGGGTAGACTGATGAGGAAACATATTTGCAGTAGCTCACCCCCCTGTTCTCTTCTCCAATAATGCCATTAACTCATTCAAGTAGTTACCTTGAATTACTCCAAAAATCTAGCATCATCTGATAGAATATCTACTAGAATTATTAAATATGGCCAAGTCCAAGGAAAAAATTAAGTTCATTCTCATAATTCTGAACACATTTCTGGGAGGAAATTTTTTGTCGGTCTAAGAGTAGATTAGTGAACCATTTTCTTTCGAACAGGTTCGAGATCAATAAGAATGTATCCAAATGCCAGAAATATCCATGAAGTCATCTGATTTTGTAACTTCTCTTCCTAAGCTTATAACTCTTGGTTGTATTGCATGGGATAGGTTTGATTTCTCTAGTTGTACCAAGAGGTGATGAGGACTGCTCTTAGCTTAACAGGAAATGGAAAATTGGGGAAAGAGAGAGAGAGAGAGAGAGAGAGAGAGAGAGAGAGAGAGAGAGAGAAGGTTTGCAAATCACAGGACATAACCCTTCAATGCAGGTGATCACAAAGGAGGACTGAGACATTCTTTAGGAAATGCTGCTCAGCTTTTCCTACTTCTTATTCAGCCACAGAGATGACAATGACTTTATTTGCCCTGTACGCCGACCACCCCACCTTCCTCCTGCCAACAAAATGGCTTGGTAGCAGGTGTTGGGAAGGGAAGACAAGCAGGGGCAAGATCTGAGATGTCCTCTTATGCTTTATCACGAACAAAGATGGCATTCCAGAGCCAGCCATGACGAAGAAACATTCAGTGCCAAATAACCAATCACATTCTCAACTTCTAGCTTGAAAGGGCAGGTGTTTCTGTTACTTTAATGGCAGAGTCCAAATGGCATCCATTGTTATTATCATCTAATTAGATCTTCTTTAGACTTGGAAAAGAATCCACCTCTCTGTAGTGTATTTGTTGGGCTGGAGTGTGTTCCATATTTTTAGTATTGCTAGGTAATGAGTATACAAGTAATGATACATTTCATATGAACACACATACCCATATATTACTATTTATTTAAAGATAATCTTGATTTAAGCTAAAAAATCATCAGGAATTGTATAATATATCACTCTTGAATATCACTGCAAGTAATTCATTTTCATTTCTAGTTTTTCTTAGATTAGTGCTTATCAATCTGTGGTGAAGGACCGTTAAAAATTCTAATATTTTGTAGATCCATACTTTAATAAAATACAATAAAAATGTATTAGTAGAGAAATAAAAGACATACAAAATGCAAATAGCAATTTGTTACTACTATGTTCAGCAGCTCTGTCAAATTGCTGTAAAATTTTTCAGTGCTTGCTCTCTGTTCTTACCTGTCATTGACCTATAACACAAGGGCAAATGATCACACTCGGAGTAGTGCAGACCAATTACTGAGTAAACAAACAAGCACATAAGACTTCTCAGTGCAGAGGGGTCATTACCTTAAAATTGCCTAGAGGGTTCTAGTCTATCAGAACCTGGAGGTTTTCCTCTAGGAATTTCTAAGATCCTTCTTCCCATGAATTGATTTTCAAGTCTCCTTCATGCTAGAACTCGTTTAATCAGAAAGGCAACCTTGCAATCTATTAGCAGCACCCTAGGAAAGTGTGCCATAGGTGGTGTGATGTCAACTGCCTTTAGCTCCAAACCATCTCAGCTCCATAATGAAGGTTTTTTAAGAATGAAAATCAAAACACCCAGAGATGGTTAAAACAGCAAGAGTTACCAGCTCTTTGCTCTGGGAATTGACTGAAAGTGAGGCCTGATGGGAACAGGACAAAAGTCACAAGTAGCAAGAGATCAGGATACCAGGAGCAAAGAGAGCAGAGATGAAATGTTCCTGAGCGGGGTACGTTGGGTGGCTTAGTTGGTTAAGTTGGTTAACTCTTGATTTTAACTCAGGTTATGATCTCAGGGTAGTGAGATCAAGTGCTGTTTCAGGATCTGTGATGGACATGAAACTTACTTAAGATTCACTCACTCTCCCTTTGCTCCTCCTCACTCTGTCTCTTAAAAAAAAAAAAAAAGGGAAGACAAAGAAAATGGAGGATGAGGAGAAGAAAGGTCCTTGAGGAACACTTCCAACTAAGACTGGATTTATTAATAAGGATTTTAATACTTTTTAATGGTTTACCTCAGGAGAGTGATGAAAACATGGAGTGTAAGAACAAGGTTCTCACCCACTGTCCCGGATAAGCACAGAGCTTAAGACAATAAAAGTCATTCTCCTGATTTTAGAAAATAAGAACAAGACCTATATGTGTATGACTACTTTAAAGCAAAACAAAGTGTTATTTGTAAGATTCATAGTATTTTTTACTATTTACCATTTTGTTTAAAAAGTATTCTTTAATATTCTAGCCTTCAATTTACTTAGCATATTTTCTTAAGAATTCTAAACATTTTCACTAATATTATCTTGTTTTATTTGCACATCATTGTTGTTGAGATACTATTATTCATTTACGTGTTCAGTCAACAATTCTTTATGGAGGCTTCCTGTCTCATGGCTACCAATCTATAAAGTGGGTAGGAGCCTTAATGATTTCTTCTACATTTGTGAGAATACACTTCAAGACAGAAAATACCCTGGATGTTTTATATATATTTCAGACTTAAAAAACCATCATGGGCTTTTGGTTTCAAAAGTGAAGCCCATGAGACAATCTGTGCTCTTTCCTTCTGTTAAAAAGCGCTTGTTAGCTTCATCCTCAGGATGCCTGTGAAAGATACCAACAGGAAAAACTTCAGTATTTTTGAAGAGTGTGCTAAGTATGTGTTCATAATTTGTTATTAATGCAGATCCTACCAACATAGGACCTGTCATAATCAAGGAGATTTTAGCTGAAAATTGTTTTCCTGTTTGAGAATTCACATGGTTTCTTGCCTGAGGTTAGAGAGCTGAGAGCATTTGTATTTAACACAGAACCTCCCACTGAAGAGTTTAGATGAAGTTGAAATAAATGACTGTGATTTTCTATTCCATACACACTAAATTGTTTCTTGTACACAACTGGCATCCAGAGGTGGCGGTACAAGGAAGTAGGAGTAGTGGGAAAATCATTTTAGGGCAGGTGCTGGTGATGGCTGGGGACGGGGATGCATCCAGTGTCCAACAGCTGTGGCAGATGTGTCTTTGCTGGGCTAGTTCAGTGTGTCATTTTCGTTCTTGTCCTGGCTCGTGCTGGGCACACATCTTTCCCACGTGTTTTCTGAGTGTGGTTTTCTAGTCTTTTGGGTGATTCTGTGAGCTGGTCACTAAGTTCAATACAGATAATAAATTCGTAAATTAAATAAAAGTCTTACGGTGGGATTACAACCTGATACAACCACTGCAAGTTGAAAACATTGTAAATTGAAAGTATGTTTAATACACATAAAGTACCAAGCATCACAGTTTAGCTCAGCTTACCTTAAACCTGCTCGGAACACTGACGTTCATCTATAGTTGGGCATTATAATCAAATACAAAGCCTATTTTATAATGAGGTGTGGAGTATCTCATGCATTGATTCAATACTGTACTGAGAGTGAAAAACCAAATGGTCATATGGGTACAGAGTGGTTGCAAATGTGTTGGTCATTTTCCTCCTTGTGATGGTGTGGCTGACTGGGAGTTATGGCTGCCGCCATGCAGCATCCAGAGAGAGTTTCATACCCCATATTGTTAACCCCAGAAAAGATAAAAAATTCAAGATTCAAAGTGCTGGTTCTACTGCTGTGTGTTGCTTTTGTACCATTGTAAAGTCAAAAAGTGAAGTTGGAACATCCTAAGTAGGGGACCATCTGTATTGAAATTATGGGAACTTGATCATTGGTATAATGCATATTGTCCTCTGAAGAAACACTTGCATTTAGAGCATTTTGTGAAGATTTTATGCCAATTCCTGAGACTTAGCACTGACCATTGTAAGATAGAGTTAGGTGAGTCCTGGGTAGTGTTGGGCAGAATGGACAATCTTTATGATTCTGGAATGTTCACATAGCCGGTGCTTGGGGTCTTCCATGAAACACTGCTTCCTGGGACCTCTGCCAGCCCATTCAGTGCCAGAGAAACAGGAACAGTGTCTACCTCCAAATGGGCACAGTCCTATTCCGGGAGGACTCTTGGTAGTTGGACCTGGTGCGGGATTTTTGCCTCACTTGTCCTCTTGGTTGAGAGCTTGTGCAGGGCCTAATCTTGCAATCATACATACTTGATCTGCGGCCCTCTACAGCCATGTCTTCATTCACTCCTGAACAGGGCTAGAGATAGTGAAGACTACCAGTCTCAGACCTCGGCCACTTTACTACCGGGTGGGAAAAGCAGGATGAAAACATGCAGAAAGGCTAAATAACATAAAAGAGTTTTAGTAACAGTTTTAAGACAAGAGAATAGGACTATATTAATTAGAGTTCTCCAGAGAAATGAAACTGACATATACATGTATATATGATTAAGATACACATGCACGCACACTCGCGCGTGTGTGCGCGCACACACGCGCACACACACACACACACACACACACACACGGAATTGGCTCATGTGATTATGGAGGCTGATAAGTCCCATCATCTGTAGGATGAGCTGGGAAGCTGGAGACCCAAAAGAGCTGATGGTAGAGTTTGGTATGAAGGCTAGCAGGCTTAAGGCTCAGGAAGGGCTGATGTTTCAGTTCAAGACCAAGGCAAGAAAGAGGCAGTATTCTAGTTAGAATGCCATCAGGGTGGAAGAATTCTCTATCACTGGGGGAGGGTCAGCTTTTTTGTTCTATTCAGGCCTTTTAACTGTTTGGGATGAGGCTCACCCAAGTTAAGTAAGGCAGTTTGCTTTATTCAGTCTACCTATTCAAATGTTAATCTCATCCCAAAACACACTAACAAAAACATGTTTGACCAATATCTGGCCTTGATGTGACCTAGTCAGGTTAAGAAAATTAAAGGACCCATCACAAGGACATGTAAAAAATTGTCCCTAGTTAATTGCCCAATGATTTCTATAGGTAAGAAATGTTTGGAGACCTCTGGTGGACTAAGGTAGCTTCGGCTGATGGCAGCTTTGGAAAGCAGATGTGAAGACTGGTAGGACTAGGCTTGGGCTGAGAGAATACCTTCACACAGGCTGCCTGCCTGGACCCTGGGACAGTAAACCTCCCCCCTTTCCAAGAGATAAAGCCCACGCTCCATTGCCTAGGTATAAAAGTCCTTACAATTAGAGCCAAATCCAGTCATTTTGGTGTCATTTCTAAGCGTGCCTCTCCCTTTAAAAAATATTTATTTATTTGAGAAAGAGAGGAAGAGCAGAGGGAGGGAAAGGGAGAAATCAGACTCCCCGCCAAGCAGGGAGCCTGATGTGGGGCTCCATCCCAGGACCCCAAGATCATGTCCTGAGTCAAAGGCAAACACTTAACCAACTGGGCTACCCAGGCACCCTTGGTGCTCCCTTTTTGAGCCAGCATTTTACAGGTCCTGCTGCGGTGAGGCACCGAGCTAGATGCCACAGCCAGAATAGTGGATGCCTTGTCCTGCCTGCACCCCTTGCCTCTCACTCATGTTCTATCTCCCTGGAATGAACCCTCTCCTGCCTCTCAAATCCCCTTTCAAGACCCATCTTTATCAAGTAACTCTCCCTTGCCACCCTTTTTTACTATAAGCACTTCCTCTTCTGAACATGAATGCAATTCTTTTCGGTGCAAGTTATTTGAAAATAGTGGCTGATCAACTACTTTGTCCTGAGCTATTATCCGAATCTTTTGTCTTTGACTTTCTTTTTAAACATCTTTTTGTGTTCTGTTCATCCCTCGAACTGGGTTATAAAATAGGAAACCACGTTCTCTAGTATCTTAGTATCCTTTGTGAAGGCTTTCAAAATAAGCAGGAGATGTCTGCCACTTACACTTAGTCTTAGCCAGTGATAATGTGAAAAAGGGACACCTTCCCCCTTGTCGTAGTGGGAGGTGGAGTGACCTGGAGTTGAGACAACTCTCCAGCCCAGCAGGGACTGCTGAGGCAGTATCTTCCCCTAAAGAGAAAAACAACTTGCTCAGGTGTTCCTAAAGCAATTCCTAATTTAAATTGCCTACAAGAATGAGGAACAAATGAAAGGGGGTGGCTAGCAAGCGTGGTGTCAGAAAACAAAGCCTTTTTAAAAATTATTTTATTTTTTCAGTGTTCCAAGATTCATTGTTTATGCCCCACACCCAGTGCTCCATGCAATACATGCCCTCCTTTCTACCCACCACCAGGCTCTCCCATCCCCCCACCCCAACCCTCAGTTTGTTTCTGAGTCCAAAGTTTCTTATGTTTCATTTCTCTCCCTGAATTGCCCTACTTCCCATTTCCTTTCCTTCTCCTACTGTCCTCCATATTACCCCTTATGTACCACAAGTAAGTGAAACCATGTGATACTTGACTTTGTCTACTTGGCTTATTTCACTCAGCATAATCTCTTCCAGTCTGGTCCATGTTGCTACAAAAGTTGGGTATTCATCCTTTCTGATGGAGGCATAATATTTCATTGTATATATGTACCACATCTTCTTTATCCATTCATCTGTGGAAGGGCACTTTGGCTCTTTCCACAGTTTGGCGATTGTGGCCATTGCTGCAATGAACATTGGGGTACATATGGCCCTTCTTTTCAATACATCTGTATCTTTGGGGTAAATACCCAGTAGTGCAATTGCAGCTCTATTTTTAATTTTTAAGGAATCTCCGCACTGTTTTCCAAAGCGGCTGCACCAGCTTGCATTCCCACCGACAGTGGAAGAG
The DNA here is from genome assembly GCA_004023965.1 of Spilogale gracilis. Lineage (NCBI taxonomy): Eukaryota > Metazoa > Chordata > Mammalia > Carnivora > Mephitidae > Spilogale > Spilogale gracilis. The sequence continues at coordinate 53,608 of PITA01006357.1, forward strand.
GGCTCCCCTTTCTCCAACACTTGTTGTTTCCTGTCCTGTTAATTTTGACCATTCTGACTCATGTAAAGTGCTATCTCAATGCGGTTTTGATTTGAATTTCTCTGATCGCTAGTGATGATGAAAATTTTTTTCATGTGTCTGTTAGCCATTTGTATGTCTTCTATGGAGAAGTGCCTCTTCATGTCTCCTGCCCATTTTTTGATGTGATCATCTTCTTCTTTGGTGTTGAGTTTGAGGAGTTCTTTATATATCTTGGATATCAGCCCTTTGTCTGTAGTGTCATTTACAAATATCCTCTCCCATTCCGTGGGAAGCCCCGAGGTCTTCAGAAAGCAAAGCCTTACCAAAGTTCACTCTATAGTCCCTCTTAGAAGAAGTTCTTAATTGCAAGAAATATATAATGAATTTCCAAAGGGGCTTTAGTGCATACTAAAAGCCCAAGTATTGAGCAGAATGAAGGAAAGGAAGCACATTATCCTCTTCTTTTCTCAAGTACAAGTCAACGACCAAGTTATCTGACACCTTTATAATTTCATGTCAAGGTCACCAGAGATAACTCATTTTCTAATGCTGGACACTTAAGTAGAAGCAGATTACTGTGCCAGAGTAAATAGTAATAAAGCCAAGCATCAATTTTTTATTTCCAGCCCCATCACTAAACTTCTAACTGAAACTGCATGTTATACATTGTAGGTGTCCTTATATATCAGTAAAATTGATTTGAACCAGCTGAATCAAGCCCACAATTAAAGTGAAACTGATAACACTAATATGTGTTAATGATGGGTGGTCCACCTAATTTTGAGAAATAGTAACAATTAGAACACAGCCCTGAGCACTTCTATTGGACTTACTAGTAAACTTAACCTTACTGCTGGTTTTGGCCAAAGTAACACGTTTGGTACAAAGGCAAACTCGAAATGGATGAAAGACCTCAATGTGAGGCAGGAATCCATCAAAATCCTGGAAGAGAACATAGGCAGTAATCTCTTTGACATCGGCCACAGTAACTTCTTTCAAGACACTTCTCCAAAAGCAAAGGAGACAAAAGCGAAAGTGAACTTCTGGGACTTCATCAAAATAAAAAGCTTCTGTACAGCAAAGGAAACAGTCAACAAAACAAAGAGGCAACCCACAGAATGGGAGAAGATATTTGCAAATGACACTACAGACAAAGGGCTGGTATCCAAGATCTATAAAGAACTACTCAAACTCAACATCCCAAAAGAAGATGAACACATCAAAAAATGGGCAGGAGACATGAAGAGGCACTTCTCCATAGAAGATATACAAACGGCTAACACACACATGAAAAAATGTTCAGCGTCACTAGCTATCAGGGAAATTCAAATCAAAACCACACTGAGATACCACCTTATACCAGTCAGAATGGCCAAAATTAACAAGACAGGAAACAACAAGTGTTGGAGAGGCTGCGGAGAAAGGGGAACCCTCTTATACTGTTAGTGGGAATGTAAACTGGTGCAGCCGCTTTGGAAAACAGTGTGGAGATTCCTTAAAAAATTAAAAATAGAGCTACTCTATGACCCTGCAATTGCACTACTGGGCATTTACCCCCAAAGATACAGATGTAGTGAAAAGAAGGGTCATATGTACTCCAATGTTCATCGCAGCAATGGCCACAATCGCCAAACTGTGGAAAGAGCCAAGGTGCCCATCAACAGATGAATGGATAAAGAAGATGTGGTACATATATATGATGAAATATTATGCCTCCATCAGAAAGGATGAATATCCAACTTTTGTAGCAACATGGACTGTACTGGAAGAGATTATGCTGAGTGAAATAAGCCAAGAAGAGAAAGTCAAGTATCACATGGTCTCACTTACTTGCGGTGCATGAGGGGTAACCTGGAGGACAGTGGGAGAAGGAAAGTAAATGGGAACTAGGGTAATCCAGGGAGAGAAACGAAACAACAGAAACTTTGGACACAGAAACAAACTGAGGGACTTGGAGGGAGGGGGGTAGAGGGATCGAAGAGCCTGGTTGTGGGTACTGGGGACACCTAAAGCGTGGAGCACTGGGTATGGGGAATGGGGAATGAATCTTGGAACACTGGAAAAAAAAAAAGGAGCTCTTCCTTGGGTTACAAACTGAATATTCTGTGACTGCTTGAAAAAAGTCCACTCCATGGATTATCTTCCCACTAAAACAAGGAGAAATAGCCAGCTCTAGTTTGATTGACAAATTTTCTCTACATAACCACTTCTGCCTGCATTTCATTGGCCAGAGCAAGTCATGTGACTTCTTTGGTGCCTAGGGAGGGAAGGAGAAATGTCAGCAAGTTTATATAGCCAAGCCTAACAGTGGCGGACCTCCTTTCACAGAATGGGCAAGAATGTATCTGGAATATTTTAAAATCTACCATAAAATCTACCAGACAATTTCATTTTTCCCATCAATCTTCCAAAAGCTCTTCACGAAAAGACTTTTCTCTAGGCTAAAAATCCTCCATTCCTTTTATTCTTCTCTAAGACATCATTTTAACCTGTGTTTTATTCTCTAAGCATACTTCACTCTGCCTGCATTTGCTGGACTATTAAGCTTCATGATGACAGGGATTGTGTCTCTTTTGTTCCCTGTGAGATCCCTGAGGCCCAGCACAGTATCTAGTACCTAGAAGGTGTTCAATAAATATTTATTGAATGAATAAAATGTTTTTTTAAGGCTATAATCTGATCAATGCACACTGCAATGAAGATATCACCACCCTTATTGGAGATCTTGTACATCTTTTAATATAGCTTAGACTCATAGGTATATAACCATATGATCCTATGAACTTTTTTTGTTTCCGGTGTTGACTAAAACATTTTCTGTAGTGGTTGTTTTTAAACTTTGTCCCTCTTGTGTATTAGTGTACAGTTGGTTTTAAAAAAAATTTGAATTTGTATTTTTAAATTTTTAGTTGAAGTGTATCTGACATATTAGCTTCAGGTGTACAGCATAGTGATTTGACAGTTTCATACATTATGAAATGCTCATCACCATAAATATAGTTACCATCTGTCATCATACAAAGTTGTTGCAATGCTATTGACTATGCGCTATGCTGTTTTTCAGTCACATGACTTACTTTATAACTGGAAGCTTGTACCTTTTAATCCTCTTCATCTATTTTGTCCATCTCCCTACTCCCTTCCCTTCAGCAAATACCAGTTTGTTGTGGATGAGTCTTTGAGTCTTTCTATTTTTACTGTTGTTGTTTGTTCATTTGTTTTGTTTTTTTTTATATTCCACATGTAAGTGAAATTATATGATGTTTGTCTTTCTCTGTCTGACTTATCTCACTTAGCGTAATGCCCGTCCATGTTGCCACCAATGACAATGAATGATCTCATTCTTTTTTTTAATGTCTAATATTCCATTGTGTGTGTGTGCATGTGTGTGTATACATACATATATATACACATATATATCTCATATATATCTCACCTCTTCTTTATGTGTACAACTCTTTTTTTGAACTTATACATAGCCCTTACATTTCATTCCCCAAAGTGATATCTTATTTCATTAATGTCATTTACTCCAGCTTGTGAGTATTTTCTCTAACCCTGATTTAGTCACTTAGTAATTTTGTATCCTTCTCATAGATATCATATACAAGCATATGGAAATTAGGTGAGTTTATCTTTGATCAAGAAACTGAAAAAAGTGGAGCAGGAAACATCTTCCAAGAAATATTTGGTGACACATTGTCTGAACTGTCCTTGAAGTCTGCCATTAATCTATTATTGGAAACCTAGTGTTCATGGGGCCACCCAGACACGCAAATCTGCATGACTACACAGTTCTGGCTAGAGTGTGACTCCAGGCTCCATCACTTACTGGCCATTTAACATGTTTGAGCCCTGGTTTTCTCTTTGTATAATGGAGGATGGCAAGACTGGAGAGGGCAAGTTGGATTTATTTCCATCATGTATGTGAAATGCTTAGCTCCAAGTGTGGTTCCTGGTAGGTTCTAGAAACATGGTTCCTTCTTTTTCTGCTCCCCCAAGTGTCCCATTTGTAGCGCCTCTTGGACCTCTTTTCATAGGGCTTGGATTACAAGGCAAATTTGCTGAGACCTTTGATTCAAGCATAGTCCATGCACCTGGAATGCATACTCTGGAGCATAAATATAACCCCCATTCCCTGAAGTGCCCATGTTCAGGTAGACAGGAATCTTGGAAGAGCTTTCAAATCCACATAGATACAAAAGTACAGGACAGATATGAAATTCTAGGAATGTCTCCAGTAACAGCCTTGGATATTTACCTAGGAAACTAATTTAGAGATTCCAGAAATAAATATGCAAACTAACTTTAATGATACTGTTGAGCTATCATTTTTTCTTCATTTTCTTTACTCTTTTCTTTTTTACTTTTTTCTTTAGCAAATTCTTCTACCTAATTGTATTTTGCTCAGGCATATCCAAATTAGTTTGAGCTGGGTAACAGAGGGAAACACGAGAGGAATTTGCCTCTGAAAATCCACAATCTGGAAAATCCACATGTAACTAATGAAGAGGAGTATAGATGAGAAAAGAGAGGGCTCTGAGGATTTCTGGATGTTTCCCATCTCTTGTTTTGGTCTTAAATGTCAAGTTCATTTGAACCTGAAATTCTGACACATTTTTACTAATGAAATACCTACATAGGTGCTCAGGACTGAATTGCAGCAGTAAATTTATGGTCTAACCATTTCTCTTCACTTTAGCAGAATGTGGAAGCATGCCCAAGTTTTAGTGCATCAAGGACATAACACTTTGCTTTAAGTACCATTTTATTTGTGCTGGGTTATACAGTCATTAGCCTAGTTAAGGTCCTTCTGCTTGGGCTCAAACCCCACAGCTGAGTCCAAGGACTCAGACCCACCCTGGATCTGGACCCTGGGTTCCAGTGATAAGGGTGCTTTAAAACACTTTGGCAGAAGGCCCAATGTATAGCTTGAGACAAAGATCGAAGCACTTCTGGCTGAAGGGAAAGTGCCAGAAACAAGATGGCCCAGGCCTGTGGATACCCCAAATGAGAGTTGTCAGTGCTCAGGAATTCATGTGAGTGAGAAAGAAAGCAGAATGTGACTGGCTCCCCACACCTAAAGTGAGGGCTATTTGGACTGAGGGTGGTGGGCAGCCTGGCCTGGCAAACCCAGCCGACCAAGGGGTGTCCATTCCAACTGCCTCCAAGATGCCAGGCTTTGAATCAGTGCTGTTCAGTGGACATTTCCTATCATTTGCTTTGCGCCTTGGAATTTTTCTTTTCTGCATTTTGTAATGATGCCACCTGAGGTAATGATGAGATCTCGTGTGGATATAAAAAAAATAGTAGGAATAGCTGAAGGACACATTAAAAAGTCTCAGATTGATTTCTTGAAACATCACTCTATTATATGATAGTTGAACTTCATGAATCTGGACTCTGGGATCTCCAAATTTATGAAGGTGGAGGCAGAGGTCTTCCTGGTTGATTTACATTTAAAGAACAAGAAAGGATATGTGAAACAGAAAAATACTGGAAGCAAGCTTACAGAACAACCTCATTAGGAAGGCATGCTATTCCTAGTGTTTTTGAAGCAAAAATTTACGCAAAAAGTTATTAGTATGCTAATTAAAAGATATTATTGTCTATTCATCAGAATAAGTCTGTAAGCATTCCTATTTCCACTAATTTGTAAGCTTCTGTCCTTTACTGGGTGCAGTAGTTTTTATTTTATAGAATATTTCTTTTTAAATATTCCATAATTCAGAGTAGGCTATCCTTCATTACTCCAAGTCATTGAGTATTTTATCTTACACTGTTTATAAGCAGAGGAATTTTAAAGATCTCTGGGATGTGGCCTTTCCTATTTAAGGGAATATATTTCTGTGCACAGAAATGGACTAAATATGTTTTCTACAAAAATTATTTCAGAGAATTTAAGAGATTATATTAAGGAAGAGGCAGCAAGAGTGAGGAAAATAAAACAGGATGGGAAGTAACCCATGTCGAATGGTGAAATAAACCTGCTAGAGAGTTGGTGAGAAACCATATATTATACAGCATTTTAGTAATTTAAGAATGTACCTGTGACAAGGAAATAAACTACTAGGTGAGAATGAGAAGAACAGTGTCCCTAAGAGGACTGTCAGTTGAAGTGAGTTTTAGGTGAAAGTATTTAGTCACATACCCAGCCGTTCCCTGAGATATCACATTGCAGATTCCATTTTCATCCTGAGTAATGGAGTGCAGATGAATGTTTTGGAAGGAGGTGAGGGATCGAGAGGATTATATAAAGTGGGGCTATTGAAAATCTCCGTGCAAAGGAGACATATTCCAGTGGTCCACCTCCCATTCTGGAGATCAGAAGAAAAGTGAAGATGACTTCATACCCAAATGCTTAAGCCTATGCAAAATGTTGGATAGGCTGACAGACGTCAGAGCTCTCTCTTCCTCCCCGGGTGATAGTGAACCACATATGATCAAATCAAGACCAGATGGCTCTAAAACAAATGCCTCCATTCCTGGGAATATGGATGTGTGTGTGTGTGTGTGTGTGTGTGTGTGTGTGTGTACATTCATATGAATGTATACATGGCTATGACATGTTACAGAGGGAAGAACCATCATTTTAATTTTTTATCATGTAAAATTTTAAAACATACACAATGTAAACAGAATAGTAAAATGAACTCCCACATGCCAGTGGCTCAGCTTCAACCACTGTTCTCACTCTGCCCTTCTTGCTTCATGTCTACCTCCACCTCATCCCTGATCCTCTTTCCAATAATTTTTAAGATTTTTGGGATAAAATTTAAATAAAATGTCTTAGCTGTGTAATTTTGACAAATGGATATACCTGTATAACCCACATTATTATTTCACTCTAAGCCTCAGGGTTTTCTACAGGGTCCAAAGCAAGACTGAAGTACTTAGAACCCATTGGAATGCCAGGACGGCCAACCCAATGTCAATGGCATAGATTACATTTACATGATCATTTTAGTTCTGGATATGTTGAAGGAATGGCAGGGTAAGGAGGGACTATATCTATTTAGGCATCCTTTTTTTTTTAAGATTTATTTATTTGAGTGGAGTGAGAGAGAGCGTGTTCATGTGCGAGTGGGGGAAGGGGCAGAGGGAGAGAATCTTCAAGCAGACACCCTGCTGAGTGTGGAGCCCACTGCAGAGCTCTATCCCATGACCCATGAGATCATGACCTGAGCCGAAATCAAGAGTTGGACGCTTAACTGACTGAGCCACCCAGGCTCCCTTTTATCTAGATATCTTAGGTATCACAGCTCTGTGAATTATCAGTCTTATAGAATTCACAGCACTCACCATAGTACATACCCTCCCGAATGTCCATAACTCAGCCACCCTATCTCTTCCCCCAATCCCCCAGCAGCTCCATTTGTTTCCTGAGATTAAGAGTCTCTTATGATTTGACTCCCTCTCGATCCCATCTTATTTCATTTTTTCCCCTCCCTACTCTCCCCGACCCCCCCCTTCTCAAATTCCTTATATCAGCGAGATCATATGATAATTGTCTTTCTCTGATTGACTTATTTCGGTCAGCATAATAGCCTCCAGTTCCATCCACATCATTGCAAATGGCAAAATTTCAGGGTTTTTTTTATGGCTGCATAGTATTCTATTGTGTATATATACCACACCTTCTTTATCCATTCATCTGTTGATGGACATCTACGTTCTTTCCGTACTTTGGCTATTGTGGACATTGCTGCTATAAACATTTGGATTCATGTGCCCCTTCAGATCCCTACATTTGTATATTTAGGGTAAAACCCAGTAGTGCGATTGCTGGATCTTAGGGTAGTTCTATTTTCAACTTTTTGAGGAACTTCCATACTGTTCTCCAGAGTGGCTCCACCAGCTTGCATTCCCACCAACAGTGTAAAAGGGTTCCCCTTTCTCTACATCCTTGCCAACATTTGTTGTTTCCTGACTTGTTAATTTTAGCCCTACCTCTCAGCTTTTAAAAGACAGTTAAAGGAATCTGACAACAGAGCCTAAGAAACTACCTTGACCCTCAGTGTTTTAAAGCTCCTCCATAGCCTGTTGAGAAAGCTGAGAATGAAGATTTGTTCATAATGACACAGAGCCCTCAGTGCATGTCTTCCCTCCATCCTACGCCACCCAGCTCCCTCATCGTGGGAACTTTGCTTATTCCCAGCATGGCTGCATTACCTAGTCATGTTGTTGATCCTTGCTGATGTTTTTATTACCTCTCGAATCTCAATTTTGGGGAAGGTAGGCACTATAAGAGGCACCATCTAGCAGAAGACCATGTGCCCACTCTCAGTGTGCCTTCTCCCTTTGCCCATTCTCAGAGTTCCTTCCCACACCGAGTCCATTTTAGGGCAGTTATCTAAGCTGCAGTACCCACTGCTCTGGACTACGCAGTGCAGCCAGAGGAAACTCCTGGAGGGAATACTTCCGTGTTCTGCAACTATTGCCTGGTGAATTCCGCCACCTCAGTTTTTTTCTCTGGATCCCACCTACATTTGACAGGTGGTTTCTTTGTCTTCACTCCAAGTCTGTTCTGGTGATTGGACCTCTGCTTTACTCAGAGATCTATGCCAGATGGCCCCTCATCTGCTAAACTCTAGCTCTTCCCACTCCTATTTGGTTCTGGATTGGTGGTATGGACCAAAACCCAGATTCAGCTTGATGCTGGATGGTGGGCCAAGGCAAGAAAGTGTGAGCAAATGACTGAATTAGGATAGCAAGTTTAAGGGCAGGAAATGAGATCACTTTTATGTTGATAGAAAAATTTTAGAGTTTTTTTTTTTTTAAAGACATCTGGTTCACATGTCTGTTGGACTCCCAAAAAGGAACATGGTGTGGGGAAGCTTTAATATAATTCCTCCTATTTTCTTTTCTTTTTTTAACCCACTAAATGTAAATTATGTCAAATTCAAAGACTCTCCATTCTATTTTTCTCAAGGTGGTGCCTTGCTTTGTAGCTAAGGGAAAGTGAACTCTAATATATTTTTGCAGGGTGAAGAACCAACATTGATCAATGAGGTGTTATTTATTCTTTCATTCTTTTTTATTAGCTCACACATTTAGTTAAGAATATTAGTTTTGCCCATAAGACTCTTAATCTCAGGAAACAAACTGAGGGTTGCTTGGGTTGGGAGGAGGGTTAGGGTGGCTGGGTTATGGAAAATATAAAAATTAATAAAAATAAAAATATTGGTTTTGCCCCCATAGATCTAATCATAGCACCTAAGAAGCCTTTTGGGGGCTAGCCACAACCAGTAGGAGTGTAAGTAGAACAACTTTGTTTTTCTTCAATAAACTCTCATTTTAACAACTTAAAATTAAAAAATTTACTTAGAGAGTATGTGTATACATACATTACATGTAATGCACAAGTGCACAATTATTCCTAGAAAAATGAGTTTCTTTATTTTTGTATTCTTTCATAAAGCTCCAAGATGGTAGAATTTGGCCTGTTAATGTTTACCTATGTATTTTTTACATTTGGTCTTTGGTTCATTTCTTTTTCTGACCTGCATTCCAATCTTTAACTTTCTAGATGAGAAAACCCAACATTTCTTTGTCTGTAACCACATAGAAACTTCTCTAGTGCCTTGTCCATTTTAAAGAAAAAACTGGAGTCTTTCCTGGTTCTATTATTCTTTGTCCCTCTCAGTGAGCAATCCTAAGCTTTTGTTTGTTCTTGGTCCCCCTTTCCTGCCCCTGCTACATCAAAAGTACAGTCAGATTTTTGATGAACTTAAAAACATGTACTTTTTACTACTCAAGTGATAGTTATCTTCTATTGTTACATTGCTTACATGTTCCTCCTTTTCACCTCTATTAGGATTGATTTTCATGGTTCTTAAGCTTCTTTAGTCTTAATATCTCTGTCTCCCACTTTAAAAAAGTCTGGTGCCCTCTGACTGTTGGTGATTTGATTTCTGATGGTTTTACTTTATATAAATACACAGTACTGAAGTACTCTCAATTCATGTTTGAAGTCTGTGTCCAAATTTTTTTTTGAAGTAATGAATTTACCACCAGATGCCATTAAGGACCTGCTTTGCTTATTCCTTCTTGCAGCGGAGGACCATTGCTGGTTTAGTTTTGGATCCTTGGGAGCAACTGAGACTTTGAGTGTAAAATTGTATGTTTGGAACTGAGCTGCTTTTATACACTTCAGGCGCAAAAATGCAAAATGATGAAAGCCTGACATTGGTGGAATTAGTGGAAGTAGGATTGCTGAGCCAGCTGAAGGATGACTCCAAGTATCCTGTGACTAAACTAATCCCCTCATTTATGCTACCTGGATGTCTTTTGTCCTCCTGGTCACTAAAGCCATTTTCATAATGTGCAGTGACATTTGTAACTTGTATATTCATATGCTAAATCTGAATCTATCCAGGTCATTGTTTCGTGTTTTGGGTTTTTTTAAAAAAGATTTTATTTATTTGAGAGAGAGAGAGAGAGAGCATGCACAATTGGGGGTGGGGCAGAGGAAGAAACAGGTGCCCCACTGAGCAGGGAGCCCAAGGTGGTGCTTGATCCCTGGACCCCAAGATCATGACCTTAGCAGAAGGCAGACACTTAAGTGACAGAACCACCCAAGTGCCCCTATCCAGGGCATTGTTAACAACAGACTAAAGTGAATATACACAAGTTGTGTTCAGATATGTTCAGGATTCAAATCTTTTCCCAACCTCAACAGGAGCAAAAAGCACAATTGCTATGTTTGTAGTTCAGCAATATCTATGCAGGTGTGTGCAAAATCAAGATCAAAGTCTTGAATCTCTCCTTCAGAGGAATTTTTCTTGAATACCTTCTGTAGATCTGTTTATCAAGAAGAATCTCTAAATCAGTCACATTATATTCGGAAAAAGCTGCTTTCCTCCTGCAAGACTCCTTACTGTTTCTGGAAGAAAATGTTTAGGGGGATATTGGGAGGACATTGATGTTGTTGCCCTGAAAATAGGTCTCCCTGTCCTCAAGAGCGCCTTGCTGTTCAGGATGCCTTTCAAGACTAGGATGGTATGGGTGCCTGGGTGGCTCAGTGGATTGAAGCCTCTACCTTTAGCAAAGGTCATGATCTCAGGGTCCTGAGATCAAGGCCCATGTCTTGGCTCTCTCTGCTCAGCAGGGATCCTGTTTCCTCTGCTCTCTCTGCCTACTTGTGATATCTCTCTCTGTTAAATAAATAAAATCTTAAAAAAAAAAAAAAAAAGACTAGGATGGTACAAGGAAAAGTCTGGTTTCTCCCCTCCATGGATCGTGAAGACAGACCTGAGAGATAGGCAGTTACTGAAGAGTTGACCACTGCCCCACCTAATATTCAAAAATCCATCCTTTTAAAGGAAATGCAGTGTGCTTTATTTAGTGCCAAGTCCACTGGTTGTTTTCCCTTCTGAATAAAGAACCTGGAGGACACTATGGAAAGAGCACCACTCTGTTTTTCTTTTCTTCTCATATTGTACCCTCTGGCAATTGTTCAAGAATAATCTACCCTTAACCCCTCACCCACAGATGCTGCCAGCTTCAAAGTCAGGTTGAGCTGAGTTTATCAGCTCCAGAAAAGCCATTCGGGTAAGTCAAATGCAGCAACCTCAACCACTGTGTGCTCTCTGCTTCTGTGGATTTGGCAGGTGCTATCAAAGCCGAGTAGCCCTGGGGCTTCTGGGAGCTGGTGCCTCCAGTTCATTCAGCCTGATTTCTGGTTAGAAGGACCAGCCCAGCGTTGAATGGCTTTATGGCGCGTGAGTGTCCGAGTGGTGTCCAGCATCTTTTCCTATGTTTTGTGTGGTTTGTTACTACTGCCAGAGGTATAAACTTGATACAGACTTTGAATGTTTATGGGCCTGAGCCACCCAGGACGACAATATTCCACACTCCCTGGCCTGCTTGCAGACGTCTGCTTTATAACCCTCATGGTGATGGGCAGTGAGCTCCTAGAACATGAACCCTCCATGTCAGACAACCAGACCCAGTCTTTTTCCGGCTTTTGCTTTGGTGTGACAGCGGGTACCAGGGGATGGTGGGTCTTCTCAGGTGGGGCAGGGGCTGGAAAATCCCATGGGATCAGCTGAAGCCCACGTGGGGTCACTCAGGTCAGACCTGACATACGATCAAGTGAAAATTCAACTCCAGAAACTTGGAGAAGACCTCAACTCCGGAAACCATTTTTAAAGAAAATTAAACTTCCTAAATGGTTTAAACACATGTTTTTAATACTTGTTAAATGTCTTTTCTTTCTGGAAAAGGCATGCTTCAGGAAAATGAAGAAAAAGATAAATATTTGGCAAAACAATCTCTTCTACAAATGCCCCTGGGTAAAAGCAAATGAAAATTGTACTTACTACCAGATTAGGCTCTGTTCTACACCTGCATTTTGTTTTTCTTTCTTCACTCTTTATTGTGTGTATAACGGTTTGCTTCATAGGACTTCTTAATTAAATATTTAAGAGCATGTAACAGTGGGGGTTGGGTGCTGTTATGCTATGTTTTATTGCAGTAGCTTAATGTGTGTATTGTACTTTGTGCTGGTGTTTTAACCCACATGGAGGGCTCCCTTACTTACAGAGACCCAATTGCATCTGATGAAGAGGACTTCAAGTCTCTTACTTCAGAGTAGTAAGAGCTATGGCAGAGTTAACAGGTAGACCCTAATGTGTCCCAATTCAAGTATTACCCTTAGAGCTCCCTTTGGCTTACTAGGGCGAGGATGCCTGTTGCCTTGTCATTCCTTTTAGAAAGTCTGATTTGTCTATATATAGAATGCAAGAGGGGGATTGAGATGGAGGAACAGTCTACAGTAGGCAGGGCAAAAAGACAGTCAATGATTGGCAACAGGGAAATTCTCACTGATTTAGTAAGAGTCACCGAGTAGCCAGCTGGCTTGGGAAGAATTTGTGGCTTTCTGTGTGTATGGTGATATGTGTTAGGTTTGAGGGTGTCAGAGGGCGAAATTCCAAGGACCTCTAATTGGCCCAGGGAACAGAAAAGTGGGTCACTAGAGAGATGGTTTGTTCTAAGATGAGTTGGCATTCGGACAGGGATTCTTCTTTCTGCAAGATGAGTGACTGCAGAGGTAGAACCAGAGGTATATGTAGAGAGGAAATGAGGGGTCCTTACTCTGGTGCGAGTGGAAGAGCCACATATTCAGTGAGGGTGTCTAGTAGAATTCTCTGTAGCCTTTTGCCAAAGTCTAGAGCTGCAGTTCCTCAACGTATTTAGGTCATGGACCCATTGGGAATGTGATGAATGCTTGTTATGGAACCTCACTCCAGAGCAGTATTTCTCAACCTTGAACTCAAGACATTTTGGACAGATAATTCTTTGTTATGGTGGCTTCCCTGTGTACTATAGGATGTTTAGCAGTATGGCTGGCTTATGCACACTAGAAGCCAGTAAACTTCTCCCCACTTTGTCTCCTGCTCAATGTAGCACCATGGTTTCAAGACATTGCCAAGTATTCCCTGGGGGGGTAAAATGGAAACTGGTCTGGGAACCAAAACTCAGGAAATACACAAATATATTTAAAATTTCCAAAGGGTGTGTAGCGGGTGGTGCTGGCTCTTGATACCTATTCATGATCCTCCCAAATATCTCTCGCACCTTGTTCTGTTCTGACTTCTCAGAGAAGCTCAAACTCATGTTATTCACGATCTCATTCTCATTATTGTCACAGAATCACGGGTCTCAGAGCCACAACAGGCCCACTTTGCGAAAGGTGTGGAGAATTTGTCTCCATTAAACAAAAGGGACAACTAAGGTTCATAAAATGTAAATTACTTATCTCTGGTCACACTGAAATTACTTGCCTATGATGTCATGAGATACAAGAACCTAGATTTTCTATTTTCTGGGACAGATACGTCTTTGTCCAGTGGTTCTAGGCCACCAGCTTGTGGGATTTGAGTGAAGTCATTGTGGCTCATCAGTACATCATCACACTGCCCTCCCTCTTTATTCTGTCTTTCTCTTCCCTCAGACAACCCAGAAGCATTCATCTTGCCCTCTTTTGGAAAGCTCCTTTAGTCTTCAGACTTATCAGACCTATTTTCGAGTGCCTTTTTGCTATTCTGCTTTCTCAGAGAATCGACCCCTGCCCACGGACTCTGCTGAGTTAGCAGTGGGCCATATGTCCCTGCTTTTCACTCTCTTCACAGTGTGAACCCTACCTGAGAAGAAAAGACCTAACTCTAAGTCAGTTGATGACCCATAACTTGCAGCCTAAATCAAAAAGATAGCCAGACCAATAATACTCCTCCCTGGGAATTTGATTTAAGTGACACAGAGGAAAGTGACCTATTGTAGCAACTAAGAGAGGGGAGTTGTGGTTGAGAACTTCCTGCCATGGAGTTATCCAAGGCTTTCTGGGATCCAAAGTCAACTTTGGGAAAGATGAGGATTGTTAGAGTTTCTGCACTCTGTATAGCTAAAAAGACCCTTCATTGAGCCCTGTAGTAAACACCTATTCCATTCAACCTAACAGGCCTTCCAAAGTGGCTGCATTTCTACCAGCTACTCTACACACACAGGTAAATAGAATGCTGAATGAATTATAAGGGCTGTCCTGTCTGAGGTATTTTAAGGCAGCATTTCCCACAGGAAAGCAGGCATTGATGCCAGTGCATCATCTGTAGGCTTCTATGTGAACAGAGACGTCCAGGTCTGTTAATGACGAGTAGGGTGAATGCCAGCTATGGGTTTGTGACATGCTGCCTAAGAAAGCTTTGCTATGGGAAGTCAGATGTGGTCAAGGACAGATATGTGGATGTCTCTCCAGGTGTGGATATTCTAGTGTCTTTTTGGCAGAGTTGCTCTGGGGGGAAACCGATTTGGCCACCATAGTGATTGCATATGCTCATGTTTTGTGCTATGGGAGTATTTCCTGAAAATAGTGTTTTATTCAGCTGGACAATTGCCATCTCTCCTTCAAAAACACGGATATCATAAAGCAGTGCCCCTTAACAGCGGTTGTACTGCTGCTAGGTAGAGAGGCACATTGAAGATGTGTGGTGGGCAATTTTGACAGACGTCATGGCAGAACACTACTGGCATTCATGACTAGGGTCCAGGGATGCTAGATAGTGAAGATTTGTGCTATGATCCACCTGAATGTTGAATGTCTCATACGATTTCTTTATAATTTTCTGAACTTCAAACCCAACTTAATTTAACATAAAAGCACAAAGTATTTCAGCTCAATTTTTTATAGATGCCTATATATCTTTATTTTATTTATTTTTTGACTTTAAATTTATTTTATTTTTTCGGTGTTCCAAGATTCATCGTTTAGGCACCCAGTGCACACCCAGTGCTCCATGCAATAGGTGCCCTCAGTACCCACCACCAGGCTCTCCCATCCCCCACCCCCTTTCCTTCAAGACCCTCAGTTTGTTTCTGAGTCCAAAGTCTCTCATGTTTTGTTTCTCTCCCCAAATTACCCTACTTCCCATTTCCTTTCCTTCTCCTACTATCCTCTACATTACCCCTTATGCACCGCAAGTAAGTGAAACCATGTGATACTTGACTTTCTCTGCTTGGCTTATTTCACTCAGCATAATCTCTTCCAATCCAGTCCATGTTGCTACAAAACTTGGATATTCATCCTTTCTGATGGAGGCATAGTATTCCACTGTATATATGTACCACATCTTCTTTATCTATTCATCTGAATTTTAATGGTCGCTGAAACTTCTAGGAATACAACTACCATTTAATTAAGGGAAGATTGTCCCTTTTGTTTGGAAATTTACCAAGAATTTTCTATTTCAGAAAGTCATATTAACTGATGTTACCGGTAATGATTGCCAGTTTGAGTTGTCATGATGCAGTTTGTGTTAGTCAGCACTGGAGTAGTGACATTCATGATAATGCTATGTATATGTACATGTATATCTGTTTGTGGCTAGAGTAGAAGGATCCAGTCTTAATGTAGGTCTCCAACTCTTATAAATATTTTGAATCATGAAGAAGCACTAAAGTTTTCATCAAAGATTAATATTTTATAGTGAAATATAATCACCTTTACCTATGTGGTCCACTTGAGTTTACATTTCTCCTTAGGGAATGTATACTTCTTTATGTGGAGCTAGACCCTCATCTTCAACCACATCAGAGAGCAAAGCAAGACACTCTGCTGCTGAAGGAGGAGAACAAGGGTTTTTCCAACTCAGTAAGAGAGAGCGTCTCTTCTTTTGGCTCACTCTCCTTTGACCCATGCTGGGCATGTTCACACATCTCCCTATTTTCCATCTCCCAGCAGATCATCTTCTCCTGTGAAGTATCAAAATTGTTAGGACCAGGACTCCAAAACTGTTCCCGAGATCACTTTTCCCAATTAAAATTGCTTAAATTTATGATTATCATCCCCATGGGTCTCAGAAGAGTAGAAGTTCTTGAACTCCAGAGAATGAAGGCCTCTACATTTTCCCTGGATGCCATTAACATTTTCTTTATATAAGATTTCTTCTGATTCCTTTCTTGGCAGCATTAACTTTTCCTGGATCTAGTACCAGCTTTGATTATCAAGAAGAAATGCTCAAATGAGATTATTTTTTTAAAAAGATTTTATTTATTTATTTGACAGACAGAAACACAGCTAGAGAAGGAACACAAGCAGGGGGAGTAAGAGAGGGAGAAGCAGGCTTCCCGCCGAGCAGGGAGCCTGATGTGGGGCTCGATCCCGGCTCTCCGGGATCATGACCTGAGCTGAAGGCAGTCGTTTAACCAACTGAGCCACCCAGGTGCCCCTAAATGAGATTATTTTTAAATGACCTTTTATTTCTTAGCTATTTCACTAACAAGAATACAAACAACCCACTTTCTGAGTACTCACTGTGTATCAGGCACAATTCCAAATTCCCTATGCATAACATTTCATGTAACCGTCATAAATAACCGTGTGAGGGTGACATTATTATTATCCCCAATTCATGGATAAGAAATCTTGGAAAGGTTAAATAATTTACCTAAGATTTCATAATTAATAAGTGTCCTTCTCTGTCCATCAGATGTAAGTCATTTAATACCTTAAATAGAAAAGCATCCCAGAGGAAAAATAAATTGAGAAAGTATGAAAGTGTAAGACTAAATCCATCATCAAGACATTCCATCAGAGTTGTGGTCATCGTAGGCCTAGCTTTTCCCTAAATATTGGCTCACAATCACTTTCTCATTACTCATATCTAAACTATATATAGCAACAATATGTCATCTAGAGAAGAATGACTCTAACAGCTGATGCTAACAGATTTCAGTGTATGTCTCTTTTTACTTTGGCTGCTGTCCTACTTAATTGGCAAATTATTCCTAATCAGAGAACTGAAAAGAATAAAACTGAAGAGAAAGTTGCTTGGTTTCTCTGAGCCTAGGTATCTGTTTCCAAACATATGACCCTTGTTTTTCTTATATTTACGGCATGGAGCCGAGAAGTGTGGATGACTATGGTTTACACTAACAAGGCCAATGCCATAGTTTTAAATTATTTCACGTAAGCTGTCTTTTCTCTATTCTTTTACCATCGATGATGCCCTTAATCTTGGTCCTGAACTGTTGATTTTCAGAAAGATCAGGAGAGAAGATGAATCCACCTGTCTACTGAAAAACATACCTAAATGTTGGACACTGAATAGATAAGCCATGTGTTTTCAGTTGGTACTCAGCTCACAGACTTCCTATTACCTCATATTTCTAGGACTAGAAACCTACTTCCCTCATTACTCAGACTCCCTTGCCAGCTGTGTTTTATTGGGTTCTACCAATGAGAAGCACTCAGGTGATACTAGAAGGCAGGAGGGTTCTGAGTTAGGCAGTGATGTCGATGGAAAAAGGGGCTCATGGTTTCTCCCCAGCAGCAGCATTTGTGGCATGTGTGATTCATGGCTCTGGGCAACTTAGCTTTTCCCTTTACCTTCTTCAGCCCTGGCATTTTCTTAGAGTTACTTATCTTTGTGAAACCTTGTGCCTTTTCTTATATGCACTCTAGCCCTTCCAGTATGTTTGCAATCAATTTTCTGTATCACCTTGCCACCTCCCCTCCCATCTGAAATGAAGTGGTTTCTATTTTCTGGTGTAGCCACCAACTTGAAAATAGGTAAGAGGAATTTATAGGAGCCAATAGCAACATTGTCACAGATAAAAAATAAATTTGATCTGTTGGCTGATTTTATTTATTGTAACATGAAAAGAAATTAAAGATACCTTATATAGAGTAAGTGATAAGTAGGCATACATAAAGCATCTATCTAATCCTAGTAGATTATATCCTGAGAATGAAAAGGATTGCAACAAAATAAGCAAGCAAGCAAAAAAAAATAAAAAGGGAAAAAGGATCTTAAACTATTTTTAGTTATAATATGTATGTAGAAGTGTTGGTATTGTTTTCTAGAGCAGTATGTGATAAAACAAATAAGTAATTATGTTGATATGACTGTGTATGAAGTTTTTCAAAATGGAAAAAAAGATACAGATGTAAGATTCATGAGGTGAGATTAAAAATTCTGTGGTCTTAAAAAACAAAACAAAATAAAAAACTCTTTGGTCTTGAATTGCAATTGGAATTAACATTTAAACTCATGAGGTATCTTATCTTTAATAATGTATTTCTTATCCACCCAAAAGGACTAAAAACTAAAAAAAAAAAAAAAAAATCCATTAACAATAAGCATCTTCTGTGCCCAGAATGCCATTTCCAAATATTATTTCCCAATTTAAAGAACCAGGACTTTTTGGAGAAGTGGGTGATTCTAGGCTTGGGGCAGGAAATGTACAGGATGATTCTACATCTTGCCATGTCATGGAGCAAGAAAGCCAAGAAAGACGAATGATGTTTTGTCGAAGAGACTAAGGTGCCAAGTTGAAGAAGTTCACACTGGCTGAATATGGGTCACTTTGAACATCAGTAAGAATAATAACTCTAATGGATTAAAGCACATAAAATATGCTTAAATACATGAGATTTTAATAATTTTAACATAGGAAACATCATTGGCTGCCTTTGGAAGATGCCACAGAACCAACTCATATAGTGGATAAGTAATTCTTTTATTCTACCTTTCTTATAGGAGATGTATTGTACTAGGTAATCAAATAATTGATTAGAGGAAATTCCTCTTTATAAAGGATTCCAGATAATAAGAGAAGGAATGATAGAATTAGAATGTCACCTTTCTGTAATCCCTAAAAAATTAATGGATTTAGGTTATACACTTCAATGATGGCTAACATTACAAAAAGAGAGTGAACCAAAACAAAACAAAAACAAAAAAACCAAAAAGAGAGTGAATCAGATAGAATGGTAAAAATACACCACACCATTTTCAATATACTCTTGGTTAAAAAATTTGAACGTAAGTCTAGTAAATCTTCTAGAACTAACTATTAAATTATAGATAAGAGGAAAATGTTAAACAACATCATGGAATGAAGTCCGCAAAACCTAAACTGTGGGTTTTGACACATAATATATAATGTGGATATTGATGTGCATAAATTAAAAGAGCAGGAAAGTGGTAATAGAGGGGACCCTATAGGTCAAAAGGGACTAAAGAAATATCGAATAATTGCATTGTAGAATCCTGTTGGATACTGATGCAAACAAAATCACTATCAAAGACCTTTCAACACTGACTGTAATTAATTATATAAAATTAATTTTCTTTTGGTCTAGTAATAATTTTACGGTCATGTTTTAAAAGAGTCTTTATCTTTCATATACGTATTGAAGTGTCTGTGGATACATGCTACCTGTAATTTGCCTCAAAATAATACAGGGAAAGTGTCATTATAAAGATGCATAGAAATCAAAATTGGCCATGAGTTGGTAATTGTTGAAGCTGGATAATAGGTGTATGGAGGCTTATGTTATTACTCTCTCCAGTTTTATATAATTTTAGAAATTTTCTATAATTAAAAAGTGGAAAAACCCGGAGAGGTATAAGTAGATCTTAGTTTCTGATTTCAGGAAATTAAATGTGTTCAGCTGTCAGTGATTGCTGCCTACTGTGAGTTCCTTGGCTATTTCTAGGTATGGAGACCATCAGAACTTAAATACATTTTGGAACCAACTCAGTGCCTTTCAGCTTGAAAGGTATGGACAGCTGGTAGCCACAAAAAGAATGTGCTTCCAATTGCTACTGTAACAAATTACAACAAACTAGGTGGCTTAAAACAACATAAATTTATTTTATCTTACAGTTCTGGAGGTCAGAAGTCCAAAATGAGCTTTGTTAGCAGGGTTGTGTTCCTTCTGGACACTCTGGTGGGTGGGTGGGGGGTGGGGGAATTTGTTCTTTTCTTTTTGCGTCTCCTAAAGGCTGCCTCGGATTCTTAGGCCCATGTCTGCATCACTCTGATCTCTGCTTCTGCTCTCACATTCCTCCTCTGACTCTGCTACTTTTCTCTTTCACTTGTAAGACCAAATCCTTGGTCTCACCTGCAAAAATCATCTCAAAATCTTTAATTTAATCACATCCACAAAGTCTTTTTTGTCATGTAAGGTAACATATTCCAAAGTTCTGGGATTAGGATATGGGTATCTTTGGGGGGCCATTACTCTGCCTACCACAAAGAGAAAGAAGTTTGAAAACAAGATTAGTAAGAGAAGGTATATCAGTCAAGATTCAACCAGGATATAGGTATGCTTCTAATATTTTAAACAGAGGACATTTAATACAGAAAATTTGTTACACAAGAGATGGAAGATCTGACAAGCCAAAGGATGGTGCAGTACCCCAGAGTTTAGCAATAGCAGACGCTACTATCATTTCTAAGGTGGGAGGGGAGCACAGGAGGGAGGTGGTATTGCCAGGATCCAGGCGCTTGGCTGATTTTATGAGAATCATAGTGGAGACTTCCCAGTGGAAGTTGGGACCAAGGAGGTATGTGCCATCTGGTGGGAAGCTGGAATCCCAGAGGAAACGTGGGCATCACGGTAGGCTTTTGTTACCTGTAGTAGTTGTGCTCTATAAGGTCACCACAAACACTGAATTAACTACTGAACCCTGGCTGCTAGAGAAAATGTAGGGTTAAGTTCCTGCAAGCCTGTGGTCACAGCATTTTCCTCAGTCCATCAATCCATAACCTTGCTTTATGTGTTTCTGTTTAAAGCAACTTACCTAAAACATATTACTGCTTCACTAATTGAAGTCCTGGCCAACAGCACTGTAAGTTGTGACTGAACGAAGCTTATCTAGCACGTGTATTTTCTCCCTGAGATACCACAGCCGTTTGTGCTCAGGAACACAGACAGCACTTCAGTACCACGTGTGGGGACCATTTTAAACAGTGACATCACTGACAAAAAACACACACATGAGAAAAATAGGACACTATACTATCCAAATGACCCTTTTTACAGCGTAAGAATTGAAATAAGGCAGATGTTGCCTTGTCTGACCTCAGCTGGAGACACGTCAGACACCTCAGACGCTTCAGTGCTCTGTGCATGTCCGCAAATGACCACGGCAGCGCACAGCTATTGATTTGGGGATCACAGATACATTTTCATAAGTAGGCAGATTTGCAAAGATGGAATTCATATAGTGAGGCATGAGACTTGTCAGGACAGAGAGATGGAATAATACCCTGGATTCTTTCTATCTCCTACATTCTAGTCTTCTACCATGGTTCTCTTTGGCTCAATCAGTTGGAAGAGAGTCTGGGAAATAAGAGCTGGCTGGAGGAGGATGGAGAACACATCTGATTTCAAAGAGGAAATGTACACCACAAAAATTTAAAGAACTAAGATTTGGCAGTGAAAGAATGAATGGGAAACATTCAAGAACGTAGTGGTTGCCTTTAGATTTATAGGCCTTACAGAGTAGATGATAACAGGCTGTTTTTAATTTTCATAGAACCCATATAAATTGATTTAAATGAAAATAGAAGCTCTGGGTAGAAGATTCTGTTTTTAAACTTTTTTATTAAGTTTTTAATTTTAATTCCCGTATAGTTAACATACGGCGTTATATTAGTTTCAGGTGTACAATATAGTGATTCAACACTTCCATATAACACCCGGTGCTTAGCACAAGTGCCCCCCTTATCCCCATCGCCATTTCACCCATCCCCCCCACTCATCTCCCCTCTGGTAACCATCAGTTTGTTCTCTATAGTTGAGTCTGTTTCTTGGTTTGCTTCTCTCTTTTTTCCCCTTTGCTTGGTTTTATTGTCTCTTAAATTCCATGTATGAGTGAAATCATGTGATATTTGTCTTTCTCTGACTTATTTCACTTAGCATTATACTCTCTAGCTCCATCCATATCATTATAAATGGCAAGATTTCTTTCTTTTTTATGGCCAAGTAATATGCCAGTGTGTGTGTGTTTGTGTATCACTTCTCCGTTATCCATTCATCCATCAGTGGGCACTTGGGTTGCTGCCATAATTTGGCTAGTGCAGATAATACTGCAATAAACATAGGGGTGCATGCATCCCTTTGAATTAGTATTTTTGTATTTGGGAAGGGGGTAGATACCCAGCATTGTAATTATTGGATTGTGGGGGTAGTTCTATGTTTATTTTTTGAGGAACCTCTGCACTGTTTTCCACTGTGGCTGTACCACTTTTCACTGGGTTTCCTTTTTTCCACATCCTTGCTAGCACTTGTTATTTCTTGTCTTTTGATGTTAGCCATTCTGATAGGTATCAGGGGATATCTCATTGTGGCTTTAATTTGCATCTCCCTGATGATGAGTGATGCTGGGCATCTTTTCATGTGTCTGTTAGCCACCTGGATGTGTTCTTTGGGAAATGTATTTTCATGTCTTCTGTCTATTTTTAAATCAGATTATTTGGTTTTTTAGGTGTTATATGGAAGATTCATGAAAATTCATCTACTTGTAAACATTGAGAGATCTAAAAGTACCTTAGAGAGGAAGAATGAGGAGTTCCCTTCCTTGGGAAAGTTAAAGGCCTGGCACCAATTTATTTGCAGTCATTTGGTGGCTGGCCTAGCCAGAGAGAGGGGCGTGCTCTGTGGGGTCTGAGCTAGCCCTCCCTCTCATTCTGTTTGTGGCTTAATATCACCTTGAACTCTGGAGAGTAGTGAATGTCACTGCTGCTGCCTCGCTGTCTCGGATCTGAGAAAGGAAAAAAACCTCTTTGGTAGCAGAAGGGTGGTGAATAGGAAGCAAATCCACCAAAAGACCATTTCAGCACAGGGGCTGGTGGTTTACTTGAGTAAGTGATTTATGTCACAATGTTTTTATTTGATCTGGCATTACGGGGATAAATTATTGAGTGCTAATTGTATGTTGATAAGCTGTTCCTACTTAAATTTATTCCTTCCTCAGTTTGTGTTAATTGGGGCATATTGAAACAGAAGGAGAATTGCCCACTTACTGCCTGATTTGGTTTATGCTGTTACAATTGTGTCTTCACTGTTAATTCATGTTAAATGAGTAAGGGAGCTCCTACCGGTGGACTTTTGTTTGTCTTGCCATTCATGCATATTTTTTTTCCCTCAAAAGTGAAATGTTAAAGTATAATATCACTCCTATTTACTTGTTGGAGTTGACTCAAGTGGTAGCAGAAGGTGGGGTCAGAGGTGAACTGGCAGAAGGCTGGGGAATTTTAAATGTGTATTTCATCATTTGAAATGTAAATCTTTTTTAGATAGAGCCATGGGGGGGGGGGAGGTGTTAGGGAGGAGGGCGTAAGAGGACAAGATACGGAATGTTGTCTGCATAGGTGGCTTTCTCTCCACTGCCCCCCCCCCATCTCTCTGTCTCTCTGTCTCTCTCTGGCACAAAAGGTTTTGGGTGGCAATGTAGGTGAGAGGCCAGCGATGCAAATCCGCACGTGCCGTATAGAGGTGTGGGTTTGCATGGGCTGGGGTGGTAACTACCAGGTATTTGGGCCATGTCTCTCAAGGGTCTCTGCAATAAGTACTTTAACTCCAGGTAAGTTGAGTGAGTCCAGATTTTAACAGCTCAGTATAGACAAAAACCGCAAATGGCCAGCAGGATCAGAAGTAGAAAGCTGGGTCGAGAGGCACGGCCACCAGCAAATGCAGAGGAAGTAACAATAGGCCACATGGTCACACCAGACCCAGGGCACCTGAGGACTTTTCAAATGACTTATTCTACGTGACCCAAGGGCAGGCTTGTAAACACTAATCCCAGACACAAATTTTGCTCTCCGCCTTGATTTTATGAATACTGTTGGATGTGGACAGGTGTGTAGACCAGAGAGAGGTGGGCCTTGCCGGCGGCAGGAGTTCCGGGCTGTGGCAGGAACAGTGGCTGCTCTCTCGCCCTGCTCCTGGGACTCAGATTCCCTCCCATTTCTCTACACGCAGCTGTGACTCTCCTCCCTCCTCCAGTCTCGTTTTTAGATGGCACATACAATCTCTTTCTTCTGGCTTATTCCCTCAAATTAGAATAAAAAAGAGTTCCACTGAATGTCACCATTCATCCAGCTTTCCTGGTCATAGTAGAAACAAGGGCACTGGGCTCTGTGTAGAGAAAATTGTTGAGGATTAGGTGAGTATAGTTACCCAACGACCCCTCACTCTAGAAGTGCTGAAAGAACCCTGTAAGTGGGGAGTTTACCTACTGCCTTGCCCTAGAGGTGTGGATTGTAAGGGCAGGGTCATGCTGAAATCCCAGGAAATATCTCTAGTTCATATACATATATATATATTTAATATAATCTATATAATATACATTATATAAATGATATGTAAATGATAAACATATAATGAAAATATATAAATATATACAAATATATATTTTAAAATTTCTTTATTTGAGAGAGAGAGAGCAAACGTGCAAGTGGGAGGAAACACAGAAGGAAAGAGAAACTCAGACTCCCTGCTAAACAGGGAGCCCCATGCAAGTTGTTGATCCCACAATCCATGATATCATAACCTGAGCTAAAACCAAGAGTCAGACGTTCAACTGACTGAGCCACCCAGGTGCCCTAAGTAGTTCAAGCCATTTGTCTATTAGCTAGTTAATTGAAACAAAGGTCATAATTATAGGGAGATTAGCAAAAATGTCATTGTTACTATGATGTACTTGCTCATCCTGTTGTATTTACTCATTTCCTTCCCTGTGAAGGAAAACCAGCTAAGTTGTGGCAACCCCTGTCTCACTGTTGCAGAACTGTTCAACTAAGACATGTTCTGCTAGCGCATGTGATGGCCTAGTGGTCATCTTATGCCTTCTTAGGGGTCCTTCTTAGGGGTCACAGGAAGTAATAGAAAGAGGGCAGGAGAAGAAACAGAGCTCTGAGTTCTAACTTGGGTTTCACTATTGACAAGACCACTTTCACCCTTTTCGCAGGAATCTGGAAACTTCCCAGGGAAGATTCTAGCACTTGGGAATCTACAGCCAGGAGCTGGAGCCTCTTGGCAACAGTACCGCCCAGAGTGCCAAGACCTAGAGGGGAAGCCATGCCAGCATTCAGAGGAAAAAGCAAAGGTTCAAATCCTGGAGGTGGAGGACCAAGTTGGGATTCCTGAGGTGGCTGGGAGACATGGAGTGAGCTCAGTGTCCATTGCCAGTAGGCCCCAGCCCATGTCAGTCTCCAGGTCCCAACCACCAAGATTAGCCCATGGCCACCCATGGCTTTAGATTAGAAGGAGAAGCTGGAGCATGAGGGGGAACCAACAGCCCATCCAGTGTTACCCAGAAATTGAAATGACTTGTCCAGGGTCAGCCAGTTGGGGGCAGCAGTTAGATCCAGTTCTCTGAGCTTTCAGGAATGCTCCTCTGTTTTAACTTTCAGCCCACCTGTGGCATCCAGGTCCATTCTGACTTTCAGAGAAATGGACACTAAAATCACCCCAACCAACCAAACAGGGAGACAGGAAACTAAAATGGGATTCCAGAGGTATTTGAACTCCATATTAAAGTGTTTTCCTATTTTTTTAACTTGGCCAGGTAAAAATTTAGGTGATGGGGACAAAAGTCTTGAGAAAAACTGACCACTCTAGTAAAGAAGACAGTTCCCACTCTGTGGAACTGAAGATTGACATCAGTACAAATACCTTTGGTTTTCTTGGGAGGCTTAATCTTCTTGATTTGATTTTCTATCTGCTGGCCTGTTGTGGTTGAGATCTGGCTGGTGGAAGTTTGCTCTAGACCTTGTTTTTTGGAGCAGGGTCCCCGGACCAGCAGTGTTAGCCTCATCTGGGAACTTTTAAGAACTGCACAGTGGTGGACACCACTCTGGGCCTAAGGAATCAGAATCCCTAGGGATGGGCCCAGAGATCTGTGTCTTAACATGGCCTTGAGGTGATTCTAGGGCACTCTAAGATACGAGAAATCTTGAAGTAGAATAAAAAGGCAGTGTTGAGTAAAATAATATAAAAGGCAGTACAAAGTAATAGTTCAGACTCTGACGATTGCCAGCTAGGAGACCTTGGACTCTCTGTGTCTCAGTTTCCTTGATTCTGAAATGGTTGGGTCTGCCTCATAAGGTAGTTGGGAAACTCAAAAGAGATAATGCAGGCAAAGCCTTGCCCATATTTATTGGGTACTCAGTACACTTTACTTACTAGTCTCATGATTACTACAATCCCAGATGTCTCTAGCTCTGGCAGCTCCTGGTGTGAGTTCCAGACCTTTCCTCATGTTCTCTCTCTCTCTCTCTCTCTCTCTCTCTGTCTTGCCATTTCAGCACTTCTGCAGCTCCATCACCTTGTAGCTGCTTTGGAGTGAGCTCTGCAGGACTGGGCAGGGGGCCTCCTGAGCATCTCCAGTGGCTCCCTGGTTCAGTCTTCCCAGGAAATCCAGATGGGATTTTTGGTCCTACTTCATGCTATAGGAAAGAGGTTGTGGGGACCTTACATTCTGAGCCAGAAGTCCAGACCCATTAGCCACAAGCATGAGTCTCCTTAGGCAGAGAGGGAGGCCCCAAGCTCAACACTGGGACTGGCGGCAGGAATTCAAAATACCTGGCCTTGCTGGGCTGGATCTCAAAATACTTTGGCCATTCTTTGTGGTGACTGCCACCAGGATCCATGCGGCCACTTTTGGAGCCAGAGGCCAGCCCCCTCGTCAGAGCGGCACATAGCTAGCACCTGCATCACAGAATACAGAACTCGGAGGAGTGACAGGCTGGCGCAGCAGCTGCCATTGCCTCCCTCAGGGCCACTGGAATAGGCTCCCCGGGGGCCAGTGCAAGCTTGGATGAGCCTTGGAAAATTAGTGAGCAATTCTGACTGATTTAATTTTTCTCTCAACAATTTGAGAGACCATGTCCTCTTAATCATCTTTTGAGAAGAAAGACAAGAGAAGAGAGAGACATTCAAGAAAGCACATAGCAATTCATCTGTTCACTCATGTTCGGTAAATGACTGTGCTCTGAGTACATTCACTCTTTTATTCTATGCTTGTTGGACACCCACGCTGCATGGAGCGCTGGTGGCACGAATCAGGGACATTTCACCCTCGAGAATTCTGCAAGCAGGCAGGGAGGAGGAGGGCGAAGGGGCTATCACTTGATGAGTATTCACTGTGTGCCAGGCACTGGGCTAAGTTGTTTCCCCCTCACAAGAACCACATGAGGTCAGTATTCTTACTCCCATTCAACAAATGAGGACATTGAAGCTAAGGGAGGGAAAGTGACTGACTTGGAGTCACCCATTTGGGACAATGAATAGGATTATCAAGTGCCGTGAGAAGATGCAAGTTCTGAGAACACTTGCTAGTGGAGAGGGAGAGCTCCTGGCTGAGGGCCTTGAGGCATAGTCTGAGAGGACATGAACCCAGTGAAGCAGGTGGAGGCAAGTTCCTGAGCAGTGCTGCAGGGAAGGCTGGGTGAGCGGCTCAGATGGGCCAGGTGGATTGCAGGAGTCCATGGTAAGGAAGAAGAAGGACCAAGCAGCTATTATCCTAGGTCAGGCCTTGCTCTCGGTGTGATCCTGGCCTATACCAGTTATCAAGCAGGACTGGATAAACTATGATAACACTTGGAATGTATCTTGCATTCTAAGATAAGATGTAGTAAAACCTTGTCTGTGTATTATATTTTCTTTCATTTTTATCATCACCTCCCTGACATCCCCACAGTTCCTCAGTGAGCACAGGTGCAGAGAGTGCTTGCCATTAGGCTCGGAACAAGTCCAAGGACACTAATTCCTCTCCTCACCCAGCCCCTTCCCCTTGTCCATGCTGGATCATAGCAGCCACTTCCTGCCAACGTCACATGAGAACAACTGGTAGAAACTGGCACCTGAAGAGAAGTGAGAAGGCCCCAGCTGCTCCTACATGCCTTGGGTTTCCTCACAAGGCAGTGCATGAGTCCCAGTTTCTGGAGGTGGTCACCGAGGCTCAGAGGGTCCAAGGTTTGAAGGACCGAGCTAATGCAAGTGGGACACTCTCTTTGCAAAGTTAGTGCCTTAGGAGTTAAGGGTGCAGTTGATAGGTTTCTGGGGACAAATAATAATCCATGATAAATTTAGTTGATTCAAGTTAACCAATTAAAAGTTAGTCAACTTGTATTTCCAAAGTTGAGGCAATATGGTAAAGGGGCAAAACACACTGGACTTTGTAGTCAGACAGTCCTCGGTTCAAATCCTGACCCCACTGAGCCATACTGGGTTAATCCCTATCTCCCCTGAGTCTTTCTTTGTTTATTTGTAAAATAAGAATAACAGTACATACTCTATGGAGTCATCAATTTATGTATACTATGCAGCTCTCTTCTTGGCAAAAGATATCTCCTTCTCTGCTTCTCTTCTTTCCTGCAAACGCTTGCTTCCAGGTCAGCTGGTTTGGACTCATGAACATTGGTCATTTCAATCTACTCAGCTGGAGTACTATTTTATTTACCTGAGATGGCAGGGATACCCACGTACTTTGTTTTTATGGCCGAGCACAAGGGAGCGAGGACGATCAGCACAGTAGTATGGGTCCCCTCCAGTAATGCTAAATGACCTGAGTCTTCAAGGTTGGCCTCTTGAAATTGCCATGGTTTCATGATTTCAGGGCTCATGGTAGTTTCATGTGGCTGAGATGGGCCAGTAGTTTGTCACCTTCTTTCCCTTTTCCTCTCAGTTAGAATATATTCCTCAGGCTCCCTTAGAGTTCAGTGATCACGGGACTGAGCTCTGGCCAGTAGAACATAAATAGAAATGGTAGGAATGCAGAATGTGGGTAAAAACCTGGCCTCTAAGAATCTCCCCCAAACCCCTCTTCCCTCATCTGCTGCCAGAGAGAGGATCAGTGAAGGACTCTAAGGCTGTTGAGGATGGGGAACCTGGGTCCCTGCATGACTGTGTGGAGCAGAATAAACATCCCACAGCCTAACCTGCATTGGACTGTGAGTGACACATAAACTCTTATTACATTAAGCCACTGAGGTTTGGGGTGCCTTGTAATAGCAATTAGCCTGCCCTAAATAATTCAGCCTGCTTATGACTTATAGCAGGATATTTCCAGCCATCATTAATACTCTCTCTAAATGACCATATAAAATCAAATACCCTGGGAGGGGTAATATATTTCTTTACATTAGCATAAATTAATTTCTGTGCTTAGCCTGCCAGGTCCACGCAGGGCCTTCCAGATATATGGCACTGATCTGACTGCAGGTCCAGCCGAGGTGGGGAGACGGCCAGCGCAGTGGTTCTCAAAGCTTTGGTATCACTTGCAACTTGTTAGAAATATAAATTTTGGGCCCCATCTCAGGTCTACTGGATTAGAATCTCCGGGAGGGGGGGCCAGCAGTCTGTTTTCCCAAGCCTTCCAGTAAGTCTGGGGCATCAGGCAGATCTTTGAGAACACCTGCAGGAAGACCACCAGGTACCCACTCTCATGCAGACCAAGGGCACAGAGCAGAGGGGACAAAGGGAGGGGGGGCCAGAGAGGAGGACTGGCAATGATCCCTTATGATTATATTGTTGATATGGCACAGAGTTGGAGAATGTGATTTGTCACATCCTAGAGGGTTAATTGCTCCCAAATTCTTAGTGTTAGTCTGCTAGGACTGCCAGAACAAAATACCACAGACTGGGTGGCTTAAACCACGGAAATTTATTGTCTTACAGCTCTGGAGGTTGGAAGTCCAAATTCAAGGTGCTGAAAGGTTTAGTTTCCCTTGAGAACTCTCTCCCTGGTTTGCAGATGGCTGTTGGGCTTGCTGCCTCCTCACATGGTTGTCCCTCTGTGCCCTCGCACATCCCTGGCATCTCTTGGTGGGTCCTGAGGTCTCCTTCTAAAGATAGCACACAGATTGGATTCGGGCCCTACCCCAGAGGACTCGTTTTAACTTGAGCACCTCTTTCAAAGCCTTAACTCTATGTAGTTATATTCTGAGGTGCTGGGGGTCAGGGCTTCCCCATATGAATTTTGAGGAGAACACAATTCAGCCTGTAACAGCTATGTAATCTGGAATATTAATACCTTCTCATTTTCTTGTTCCTCTTGAAACTCTCTCTGAAGGAATCGTGGAGCCAAAGATAGTTACATGTTAAATTTATTTTAACACATTGTTTAGAGTAAAAACGTGATTGATTTTATTCTAAAAGTGAAGTTAGAACTGAGTTAATATTTTTGGCAGCACGCTGGCTGATTGAAACTAGATCCAGATAAAAGTACTGCAAAAGGAAATGGGGCCTGTCTTAAAGAGAGTTTCCCCGAAAGAATGCAGAGAGCTTGGCAAATGGGGGGCTGGAAAACCACCTTATGATCCACTGGAAACACATCAGGTCCTGAGTTGAGGGCTGTTTAATGCCACGGGTAAATGGAAAAAAAAATATGTCTTTGAAATTTTGGTCTTTGGAAAGAAACAGAAGGATACTTTTGTTCAGATAGAAAAATGAGTTCCTCTGAGATGCTTTGGAGTCAGCTTGGCTTATTAGTAAGCTGTGGCAATAATCTTAAATAGTCATAATGAGGGAGTAACACAGAAGGAATTCTATATGCAAAAAATAGAATGGATATAAAACAGATGGACAATTCTTCTTAAAACTCGTGTTTCACCAGCTTGTAGGTTTTTCCTGAGAGAACTCTTGGGCGTGTCAGAGCACTGCTCTCTCTTGCATTCTGCATTCTCTGTTCATGTGTGTCTCTTCTTCCCTCGGCTCCCTCCCCTTCATATTAACTAGCAGGGGTCATGGATTCTGTGCCCTCGAGCTCTGCCATACCAGCTTCAGGTAGTCTAAACTTGGGGCGATTTAGCTGCCTTTAAAATCGCATTGAGTGAACTTTCTTATCATTTGTTAACTGTCAGGGCAAAGTTCACTGAAAAACATTCCCACAGCTAGTCTGTGAAAGGGTGGCTGTTGAATCCTCCGCATAAGGGCACGTTAGCCTGTGCTCAAAATATGCTTATGGGGCAAATTCTGATATGATTAATGTTGGCATCATTGAGCATACATTAGTGGAATTTGCATATATATAAATTTGAATAATGTTCAAGGACATTAAATGATTTCAGATTTAATAATGATCATAGCTAACATTAAGTGAAGCTTTATATGCCACACATTGCTTTAAACATTCTATATAATAATGGAATTGGTCCTCATGAGAGCTCCAGGAAATAGGTCCTGTTATCACACCCATTTTATGGATGAGGAAATGGAGGCACAGAAAAGTTCAGTAACTCGATCACACAGCTAGCCCCCAGGCAGCTGAACTGGGGTGTGAGTCCAGACAGGCTGGACTCCAAGCAGAGCCTTACGTGGTTGTAGTTGTTAAGTACACTGAGCCAGAGAAATGGCTTTGCCTTCCCAAGACAGTCATACGAGAGCTACATGGAGCCTCTCTCTTAACACAGGGCTTCGGCAAACTGATATTAACATTAAAGTGTTATCTAGGGGAGTTTGAACACAAACCACGAGTCTGTAGGATCCTTGGACCTCCTCTCTGTCCCTTTGGAGAAACTCTTATGCCTGTATGCATTTAAGAAATGTCTATTGAGGGCTATTTTACTGGGTCCCAAAGAACTACAGTTTTGACTGAGACAGCCTCTGCTCTCCAGGAACACAGTCGTGTTGGGAGAGCCCAACCCAAAGACATAATGACAACACAATTTAATAGCCCCAAGAGTAGAGGTCAGATTCAGGAGCTGGAAGAGGACTGGAGAAGAATTCCCAGAGGAGGTATTGACTGTGCGGAGTAGAATAGATGAATAGAACTTCACCGCTAAGTAAGTGGGTGACTAGGTGGGGGTAGCCAGGGCATAGAAGGGGAAGACACGAGGGTTCCTCGACAGGAACACAAGTAGGGGCCATGATGAGACTCAGGGGTTGGGGTTTGGACTGTCCGAGTGGGATGCAGAGTCAGCCAAGTTCTGTGGATGGCACTATCTGCCATCCACAATGACATATTTGCTTTTTTAGCAATTTATGTACAGAATTTTAAAAATATTTTATTTTACTTTTTCAGTGTTCCAAGATTCATTGTTTATGCATCACTCCCAGTACTCCATGCAGTATGTGCCCTCCTTAATACCCACCACCAGACTCATCCATCCCCCACCCCCTCCCTTACAAAACCCTGTTTGTTTCTCAGAGTCCACAGTCTCTCCTGCTTTGTCTTCCCCTCCGATTTATCCCAATTCACTTTTCCTTTCCATCTCCTAATGTCCTTCGTGTTAATACTTATGCTCCACAAGCAAGTGAAACCATATGATAATTGACTTTCTCTGCTTGGTTTATTTCACGCATCATAATCTCCTCCAGTCCTGTCCATGTTGATACAAAAGTTGGGTTTTCTTTCTTTATTTATTTCTCCTCTTTCTTTTTTTTGGTAGCCTTTTTAAAAAATAACATTATTTTATTTTTTCAGTGTTCCAAGATTCATTGTTTATGTCCCACACCCAGTGCTCCATGCAATACATGCCCTCAATACCCACCCCCTTCCTTCCAAGACCCTCAGTTTGTTTCTGAGTCCAAAGTCTCTCATGTTTCATCTCCCTCTCCTATTTACCCCACTTCCCATTTCCTTTCCTTCTCCTACTGTCCTCCATATTACTCCTTATGCTCCACAAGTAAGTGAAACCATGTGACACTTGACTTTCTCTACTTGGCTTATTTCACTCAGCATAATCTTTTCCAGTCCAGTCCATGTTGCTATAAAAGTTGGGTATTCATCCTTTCTGATGGAGGCGTAATATTCCATTGTATATATGTACCACATCTTCTTTATCTATTTGCCTATTTAAGGACGTCTTGGCTCTTTCCACAATTTGGCAGTTGTGGCCATTGCTACTATGAACATTGGGGTACATATGGCCCTTCTTTTCATTACATCTGTATCTTTGGGGTAGATACCCAATAGTGCAATTGCAGGGTCATATGGCAACTTTATTTTTAATATTTTAAGGAATCTCCACACTGTTTTCCAAAGCAGCTGTACCAGCTTGTATTCCTACCAACAGTGTAAGAGGGCTCCCCTTTCTCCACATCCTCTTCAACACTTGTTAATTTGTTTAACTAGAATGTGGGTGATCCATGGGAGCATATTAATTACTCTAGAAATGGCCTTATGCTAATATAGAAGAAGTAGTGGTCTTGGTGCTCCAGATCCTTCTGGACCCCAACCCCACTTACATCTCTCTTACTTGTTTGCTGATGTTTGAAGTCCCAGAGTTAGAGACTTATTCTTTTGTTTAAATGCATTTCCTACCACGTGTAGGATATTCTCAAAAGTCACTTAAACCTAGCCATGTTAGCAGACCCATGCAGCTTTCCATGAGGGTAGGTTTTAGTGAGACATGGAAGGAAGTGGGAAAGGAGGAGAGCATGGGGAGTGGAACTAGGGGAACATGGAGAAATATAGCAGTAATCCAGAGGAAACTCGTGCCTCAGTTACTCCAAAAGATAATGTAATATCAGGGTCAAATTGAAGATGATGTGGAGTTGTGATGATTTTTCAAATGATGCATCTAAATCTTTGGCTTATTAAGTTCTTTAAAATCACAGAGATTTACCATAATCATTTTGAGGGACCATTAAAGGGTTCTTAGTTGCAGACAGCGGAATCCAGTCCTGGCTAATGAAAGCAGAAAAGGAGTTCATTAAAGGATATTTAGTAGTACACAGAATCTTCCGGAGGGCTTGTGAACCAGGCATGCAGCCTCCGTCTATGGCCAGGGTTGGTGACCAAAATCACACAGCGGAAGTGGTCCTAGTGGGAACCCTTCTGCTTCCATTTTGAGCACAGATACCACACCAGGTACTGCCAATACCACTTATTTCGGAGTTAATGATTCCACCAGAACTACCAAATTGCCTCTGAAAATTGCATCTGCCTCCACCAGAATGGATTCTAGAAAACACTGCCTCATTGTCCTTTTTCTTCTTTTCCTCCTCGTCCTCCATCTTCCTTATTAAATGCCTCTTTCTTGGCTCATGAGCTTCCCTAGAAAAGTGTAGCCATGGTGCAGGCAATAGGTGAGGCCAGATACTCCCAGTGCCAGGGACTGGAAAGGTGCATATCTGGTACCATGGGGGATAGGTAGACGGTCTCTGACCAAGACTCACAAAGGGCAGTGGAGCCCCCAAACCTGAGGGCCAGGGGCTTTGAAAGGAACAAGGATGCCAAACAGAATGACCCCCTCCACACACACACAAAGAGTACTTTTGCACATGCTTATGATGTTGCCTGAGTTACTAAGGACAAAGGGAACTTGAAGCGTGTTCATAGCAATGCTGCTAAATATTTGAAAAGCAGAGCCTTTAGGTTCTTCCCCATCTACTAGTTAAAGGCCAGTGCTGTTATGTCAAAATAAGGAAAACAAATTGCTCAGTTTTAGAATAAGGGTTATGCTTAGCTTTGGACTTAAGATTTTCCCCTCTGTCTTTGTCTCTCCTAAAGTGCTGTTTTTGCCATATTCTCCAAACCTAGTTAGAAATAATGCAAATAAATCTTTAAAAAATATATTATAGAGCAAATAGTTCTAAGAATATATCTTCTTAAATTTCTAAAAGTGAAGTCATAGTTACGGCAATAAATTTTGACTCAATTGCAGAGTGGCTTAGTCCAAAGGGGCGTGTCATGTGACCATGATGACAGGCATTCATTCATAATTTGATGACTTCTCCACCTAGAATCTGGCAGCCTGACAGCCAGCACCTGCTCAAGCCCAGCAGTGAGCAAGGAGTCCCTCAGCAGTAAATGAAGGGATGTGGATATAAGGAACTGTTTTATCATTCAGTATGTATTTTGGTCTCATTGTCTAAGTATGTAATATTTAGTCTAAAGCCTTCAGGTTGACCATAAAAGAGACCTGAGGACCTCATCATTCTGCACAAAGCTCAGGGAGTTGCAGGGAGAAACAATTTATTTTCTGCAACTGTGCAGAGATATAAAAATGAATGGGTTGTAAAGAACATTAACAATTTAGTGTTATGGTATCCCTAAAATTTTCCCACCTTGAAGGACTCTATATCACAAAAGTGAAAGCATCAGTATATAAGGATATATTCACAAAGATGTGTTTGTTTCAGCATTGTTTGTAGTGGGGGGGAAAGCCCTTGAATGTCTGTTAGTAGAGAAACAGTTGAATAAATTCTGGCACATTCTTCCTGTTAACTGTGATGCGTAGGCTTAAAATAATGATTTGGATCTGTGTGTATTGACCTGGAAAGATGTCCATGTATATTGCTTTGATTTTGAACATGACCCCAAGATTTTATTGTCTTCATTATATAACAAAATATGAAGCTTGAACTGGATCACTTTGCCCTTTCTCTTCTCATCTCCTCCCAGTTCAGTCTGCTTACATCTCTTAATAGCAGCGTTCTCTTGGATCTGTAGTTGGGTTCAACACATTCAAGCCTCATCACAATTTTCTTTGTGGTTGCAGCCTTTTTCCATAAAATTGGCATAGTCTGCCCACCATGGCCACTCTGCTTCCTGTCACAACACACTTTCCTTGGGCATAAGGAGGATCTTTGCCTTTCTTGGGCTGTGTCCCTTTGTGGGGTTGGTGCTTGCCACACTTGTTGCCAAAAGTCCGGTGGGTTTGAGGAACATCCACCATGTTTGCAAGAGCGCTATGGACATGGAAAGAAAGTACTATATTGTTATCCTAGAAAAGCCACTGCCAAAAGAGTGTAAGAATACAAACCCATCTTCATACAAGCGCCTATGTATTGTATGTTTTAATTTGCCAGGTGAGCATGGAAATGTATGTGAAAGAATATAAACCAAATTGTCACTTTTGCTAAGGATTAGGGTTTTGAGAGTGTTTAATGTGTGGCAACAAGCATATATTATTTTTGTAATTAAGACATGATACAGAGAGGATAACTTCAGAAATTTGGTGAGGATTCAACACAGTATTTGTTAAATGCTTACTATAAACCCTGGTATCTAATAAGCCTCCAAGAAACTCTGGATGTTATTATTTGATTCTTTTCTTCTGGATTTGGTAGAGCAAACAGCAGCCTGGCTCTTGCCATCGTCCATACCATCCCTTATTGCATCCGTGTTCCAGATGGCTTGTAGTCTGAGTCCACGGCGCACTCTCTCTGTCGCCCTCCAGCCTTTGCAAGTCCAATTCCCTGAGAGCCTCAGGTTCCCATCCCTTCACCTGGTTAGCTGCTTTGCATCTCTCGGGTCTCAATTTTAAGTGCCCTTGTGACCCCCAAGTGAAGGCAAGAGACCTGTCCTTTCTAGGCTGTCTCTCCCGTGCTGTCATCTTCGCTGCCCTCAGTGGAATAGTTTATCTGTGGGGCTGTGTGCAGCCGTCTTTGCATTCTCAGGACCGTGGGATGGGCCCTCAATAAACACAGACAAAGTAGCTGCGTGCAGACAAGTAACTGGCTGTATGACCGAACCAGGAGAGAGAGAGGCGATGGGGTCTCTCAGGACAGGCGTGGGAAGCGGGACAGGTGCTGTGTCACTGTTTTTCTGTTCTGGGTGCCTGCTTGCATTACCTAAACATAGTGTTTTCATTACTTAGGTTTTTGCAAATTGGGAAAGGACGAAGGTGCTGCTGCTTTTTAAATGATTAATTTGTTCAGATTATCATATAATGTCCCTCCAATTTAGAAGTTATTAACTTGCCAGAGCAGTTAATAACTACTCTTTATTAACTCTCCACATCTGTAACAAAAACTTCAGATTGACCAGAGTCAGATAAAAGTGATGGGGAAAATCCATCACGGACTAGAAATTCTGAGAAGGGCTCTGCAGATGGTGGTGTGGCTACAGCATAAACAACTTATGCAGCTCTCATTGGCAGAGGAATCATTTATTGGCCCTGTTTCAAATACAGTTCTCAAAAACAGGTTAAGTCAGGACTCTCCCACCTTTATACAAGATTTATACGAGATTTTCCTCAACTCATGAGTCAAGGAGAGAGATGGATGTTAAAACCGATTTAAAAGAGAATCCAAGGAAGAGATATCTTAGGGATGGTCTGCATTAAAATGAATAAGAAAGTGGAAGCTAGAACGAAACTGCACGTATGGGAATAAGTATTGACTCAGTTGTAGAGTGCCTCGGTCAGAACGGGTGTGTCTGGTGTGATGGCCAACTTGAGCAATAGGCTCTCTCAAAGTGAGATTATACTTGAATGCATTGGAAGTTCTTTGGAAGACAGATTTGACTCTCTGGGCCGTGTTATAAAGTTGGGGGGAAATGACATCACAGGGGCCAACATACTTACTGGAAAGAACTTACTCCCTCATAAAACAATAGATAAAATGGTAGGGAAACGTTTTCCTTATTTGACCGAAGGCAATGCAAACATGTGAGACCTGGAGGAAGATTCAATGGTGAGAGATTCTGGTCAGCAGCAAGAGGAGGCGCCCTGCGGAGCTGGGACAGTTGTGGGTGAGAGTCATTCAGTAGCAAACCCCATATGGGGCAGTAGAGCGGATAGCATTGAACTGGTGAGCAGAGCAAGTGATGGGGGAATGATCAGTCAGCAGAGGGAAGGCAGAGCACAGACATGTTACAGAAATTAGAGGAAACGATCTCCATGTTGGGAAAAATTTGCATTCTTACCCTTTCAGGGGTAGGCAAGCTATCCATCTAAGGCACTGAGAGACAAGCTGTTATAATGTCACTCAAACAAGTGTAGGGTTGCTAGATCTGGAGGGGGGAAAAAGGCAAAAAGGATAAACAGGATTATTAGTTAAATTTTATTTTTGAATAAACAACATTGCTTTTAGTACAGGTATGTCCCGTGCAACATTTGGGGCATCCTTATATTAAGATTTATTTTTGCCATTTCTCGGAAATTTACATTCAACTGGACATTCTGTATTTTGTCTGGCAATCCTAAACTACTAGGGGATAGGACACTTCTGGATAACAACTGTACAAGTTGTTATGTATTACTCCCTGATCTACATGCCACATGCAGCATGTGGCATCCTCATAGGGTTATCCTATCTACCCTTGTCCAAGATCATGTTCTTTCTCCACATAGCCAACACATTAGCAAGGACTGTGGACTTGACCTGTGCAGTATTCTCAAATGTGTGCCATTGTCTTCGTCACTGCTGCCTAAGCTTCGGGTCAGGCTCTCACTCTCCCTGACCTAGAGATTTGCAGATTTCCTCAGTTACGCTTCCAATTTGCATCTTCTCCCATCCCTCCTACATGGTGTCAACAAGTTGTATTTCTGGATTAAATTCCCCCCCTGCTTACTTCTAGTAGGAGATGATTCTAACCCGCCAGCAGGACCCTTCCCAATCGGATCTTGTTCTATTTCCCTGGACATAATTGCCGTGACCTTCACTGTCCTACCCTCCTCCTGCTCTAGACACAATAGTTATTTGCAACCCTGAGTCTTTGCTCATGCTATCTGCCATGCCTGTGATGTTTTCTTCTCATGCACCACTGGCTCCCACTTCAAAAGCCTGCTTAAATACTACCTTCTCTCTAAAGCCTCCTTATGATCCAGGCTTTTCTCCCCTCATCCATTCAACCTCCTCCTCCTTGTGTTTCCGTTATACCACAATGTTATTAAAGCATTTGTCATATTCTATTGCCAGTAATCATATGTATCTGTCTTGCTCACTAGACTGTGAGCTTCTCAAGGACAAGGATTATGTCTTACTCATTGTTTTAAATATATAGAAGCCAGCACAGTACATGGTGTAGAGTATGTATACCTTATCAGGATAAGAAGTAGGTATTTATAAGTCTTAGATCTCCATAAGTGAAGGAAATCATTGCAGAGCGCTTGAAGATGAGGTTGCAGCACCTAGAGGTTCCAGGAAGCTAGCTGGTTAAAGATGAAATACATACAGATGCCTATTTTTTCTGGTTCATTGGATTGCACACAAATGATCACGCACACACATATTTTAGCATGAGTGTATGCTTGTGTATTGAGCAGTAAGCATATAGGTACAGATGTCTAGTACAGAATGAAGGCAGCAGGGAATAAATGCTCCTGAAACTGGAAGCTACTAGATGAGCCTTCATCACAGACTTGAGGATACTTCAAGTCTAGAAAGTTGGGAGTTAGGGAAAGAGCCTGATTTGCTGTCCTTTCCATCTCTTCCAAGTGTGTAAGGCACAGACGAAACTTATCATTGTAACAAGGTACACCCAATCACCTTCAACATCGCATATTTTTCAACTCTTCTAGAATACTTTTGAATACATCCAACTTTTATACTTAAGAGCCATTTCCCCTGTAGAGTTCATCATCTGGCCATGTCCTATGTATGAACTCTTAGCTAAGCCCCCAGCAGTATCTGAGAAGTCAAGAAAAGAGGAACTCCTTGCAAGCAGTATAGTATTAAGGGCTTTTGCTTATTTTATTTCTTCCCTTGAGATGGAAACTCGTGAATTTCTTATAGTAGAATTAGAAATTTTGTATCAGGGGTTACAGGTGAAAGGAAGAGAGATAATGCAGTTTTTAAAATGTCATTCCAGGATCACCTGTACCAGAACCCTTTGGGATGCTTGTTTAAAAAGTAGATTTCTGGGGCGCCTGGGTTGCTCAATCGTTAAGCATCTGCCTTCAGCTCAGGTCATGATCCAGGAGTCTCCAGTTCAAGCCCCGCACTGGGTTTTCTGCTCGGCGGGAAGTCTGCTTCTCCCTCTCTCACTCCCCCTGCTTGTGTTTCCTCTGTAGCTGTGTTTCCCTCTCGGTCAAATAAATAAATAAAATCTTTTAAAAAATGCAGAATCTTGGGGCGCCTGGGTGGCTCAGTTGGTTGGGCGACTGCCTTCGGCTCAGGTCATGATCCCGGAGACCCGGGATTGAGTCCCACATCGGGCTCCCTGCTCGGCGGGAAGCCTGCTTCTCCCTCTCTCACTCCCCCTGCTTGTGTCCCCTCTCTGGCTGTGTTTCTCTCTGTCAAATAAATAAAATCTTAAAAAAAAAATGCAGAATCTTGAGCCCAATGTTTATTTACCAAATCAGAATTTGTTGGAGAGGGATTCAGAAAACTGCATTTTAAATAAAGTGCATGGCATTTTATATACTATACACACGGAGAGCTGGTAGGACAGACACACGCAACAGAGCAGCCTCCGCTCGCTGGCCGTGGAGATACTCAGCTACACCGTGAGGTGGGGCAGAAAGCTCACTTCCAAAGGGCCAAGCTCTTGATACCATCACTATAGCCACATTCTGGCTAATTGCTGTCATGGTTTTGCCACTGTCCCAACTCTCACTGGTGGGCAGTGAGGTTCAAAGCTGCCGCTTACTGGCTGCTGTGTGAATCATTTGAGTTGGCAAGAGAAACCAGGTGACTCTACACTGAGTTCAGAATAGATATTTCCAAGAGGACAAGACTCTAGGGTAATATCTAGGATATTAGATAATGAAGCAAAAGGTGTATTTCTGAATGGGGGTAAAGTGCGTGATGATATTCCTGGAGGCTCATAGATACTCTGCTGGAAACCAAATAAAATTTGAGTTTTTATACTTCAGTACAGTAGTACCCTTATTCATGGTTTTCCTTTCCATGATTTCAGTTACGGTCAACAGGGGTCTGGAAGCAGATGGTCTCCATCTGATGTATCGTCAGAAGGTCAGCAGTAGCCTAACAACACGTCACAAGGCCTGTGTCATTCACCTCACTTCATCTCATCACATAGACATTTACTGTCTCACAAGGTGGGTGAGTACAATAAATTATTTTGAGAGAGCGAGAGACCACATTCACATGACTTTTATTATAGTATTTTTTAATTATAGTATTTTTTTACAATTGTTCTATTATTAATTTTTCACTCTGCCTAATTTACAAATTAAATTTTATCATAATTATGTGTGTATTAGAAAAAGAGTCTATAAAGGGTTTTCCATGGTTTCAGGCATCCATGGGGGGTCTTGGAACAGATAAAGGGGGCACTGTATTCAGTTTTAAAATTTTATTACTATGGAATAAATACACAATTACCCACCCTTGTATTTCAGATGTAGAAATGTTGGCATTTGATACATGATGTAAAGAAATGTCACATGTGACACAAAATTGGTGCCTTCTTGAGCTTCAGGCTACAACCTAAATCTATAGCTTTTGTCATTGTTTATATGAATCCAGTCTCTTCTTGCTTACCTAAACCTCCGTGCCTCTCTTTCCCAGCTGGCCCCAGCTATCTGTGTGAGCACGGAACTCACTGGGAGCCCCTGGTCCCTCAGCTCTTCTGTGAACTCCTCTCTTACTTTTCACTTCCTCTCTGATGGAAAACTTTAATTCACCCTAAAATATTTCTCAGCCATAGCCCTGGAGCTGTCAGCATTTTGCGTACTTCCTGTCTTAAGAGGCTAAAACTTTCCTTGGTGAGTAAACAGACAGCTAAGCACTTATATTGGAGAAGCATCCTGAGTCTGGGGGAGGCTTAGCTAGATCATGACTTTGGTCGGACTGCATAATTATAGCAGGGACTCCTGTGGCTTTGACACTATTTGCTTTAATACTTTTCAGCATG
This sequence comes from Spilogale gracilis, assembly GCA_004023965.1. Taxonomy (NCBI): domain Eukaryota; kingdom Metazoa; phylum Chordata; class Mammalia; order Carnivora; family Mephitidae; genus Spilogale; species Spilogale gracilis. The sequence goes on from PITA01006357.1 coordinate 95,418, forward strand.
AGTGCTGTTACTACCATTTTGCCAATGTATTCAGACTTAGAAAATTGAACTGACTTACCTGGGGCCACATGGCTGGAGAACAGTGAACTCAGGATTGGATTTCCAGGTCTGCATGGCTCTAGCTGCCAAGTTCTCTACATCAGCCAGGATGTTGGGTGGGAATGACTGGCAAAGAGTGTCAATAAATTTGTAAATAGTTTGTCACGGCTAATCTTTTTTTGCCCTTTAGTGGCCTGGGTACAGCTGAGTCATGGTAGATCTTGTAGTTATTTCAGTTTAGTTTTAGTGTGTATGGAAGAAATAGAAGCATCCAGGGTGCTAGTAAGGGGAGCAGTGAGGAATTCAGGAGGAAGTCGAAGACAAAGGGAGTAGCAGAGAAACTAACAGGCAAGTGCTGTATATAAGCAGAATCAAAGATTTAGGTTACGATGATACACAATTCGAGCTGATTTAGTATGAATCTACCTTACGGTCATTTGTTAACATCTGTAAAAACTAAAACCCAGAATATTTTGCATTCATTTTCAGTTTTACACAAGGGACCAAATGATATAATTTGGTGGTTTTCAAACAACAACAAGAAAAATCAGTAGAATTTTTGTCTTTATACTAATTCAGGCCAGCCAGATGGCCTTGGGGAAATCTACACGTCAGCCCCTTACTCTGCAAGATGGTGGAGATGACGATGATGATGCATGGTCTTCCAACCTCACAGGGCTGTTAAAAACTAGGAAACCATAAGTCCTGTATAAATATCTAGTGGTGTTACTTCATAGTCGTTCATGGTAATACTCTCAATCTTTGCATATTTTATTTCTTTTGGAAAATTTTATGTCTCATAAGTGTTTTCTGATACTCAAGAATTTGGTACCATGTACCCAGCTTTCTTAGTGGGTTAGGATATTCCCATTTCTCTTATTTTTTTGTTAGCCATTTTGACTTCAAATCCTATTTGGTAAGAGGGTAGGGAGACCCCGAGACAACCTCTAGGTTTGGTAACTCACTAGGAGCTCTCACACACACTCACAGGACTCAACACATGATTACAGTGGAAAGGGACAAAGCAAAATTAGCACAGGGCAAAGGGGCATGGGGTAGAACCTAGAGGAAATCAGACACAAGCTTCAAGTGATCCTCTCCCTGTGGAGTCACACAGGCAATGTATATGATCTCCAAAATCAAATGATAACACCACGTTGTGAAATGTTGTCTCTCAGGGAAACTTCGTAGAGACTCATTGTTCCAGGTTCTTACCAGGGCTGGCCACAGAGGCCCCCTCGACCTAGCAGGTATCAAGAGTCCCAGGCTGCTATGTTAATTCTTTCCTGCTCAGTAAGCTTCAGTCTTTTTTTCTCTAGTCCCCTGTTTAAACAATGTGGCTATAAAATACCTCAGGAAAACTTGGTAATGTCATTTTCATGTTGATGCCAGCATTTCTGAAGTGAGAGTTTTTATTAAACCCTCTGAACTGATCATTTATTCCGCTCTGCTAAAAGCTCACCATTGCAAGATGAAGTGAAAGGAAAATAACAAAAATGAAACAAAAACCTAAAAGGAAGAATTTAGCATTTAGAGATATCATAGCAAAACGTGTTTTTTTGTACAGAGAGTTTCATTAAAATATTTAAGTCTAAGTCTATCCCTAAAGCCTAACATTTTTGGGTACATGAAGATCATGAAAATAACTCTGAAAGCTCATGTATTAAGTAGATAAAATGTTAAGCAGCTCTAACAAGAGACGCAGTGACAAGGTAGCTTGGCAAATTATTGTCTCTCATGTAACAGTTCCAAGATGAGCAGTTCAGATGGATAAGGCTGCTCTGTCAACTCCATCAGGGAGGGACTCAGCTGATGACAGCCCTGCCATTTGCATCAGGTGGTTCTCCATATAGTTTTCCAGGTTCCTGCCATGAGGGGCTGAAGGAGGTGGTTATGAGTAGAAGTCCAGAGCTTGAAATTTCCTCTTAAGCAATGAAAATTGTTCCCATAAGTTCTGCTGATAGTGTATTGGTGAGAGATTGGTCAATGACGACATCTAGCTGCAAGGGAAGCTAAGAAATGTAATTGAGCTACAAGCCTAGGAAGAACGGAAGAACAGCTTTGGTGGACTGCTAGCCCCATGGCCATAGGAGTTTTCCATCACAGGTGTAAGCCAGGATATTCAACCTTCAATTTAGTGACTCATAACTTTCCAAGTAATTGCAGAGTAAGTCAAGACATTTTCTAGAATTATTTTAAAGAACACTGTAATAGGGATGCCTGGTTGGTTCACCCTACAGAGCATGTGACTTTAGAACTCAGGGTTGTGAGTTCAAGTACCACATTGGATGTAGAGCTTACTTAAAAAAAAAAAAAGAAAGAAAGAAAAGAGTACTATAATAATCTGCAGCCTGAGAAATTCTAAGATGGAAAACTCATGCTGACAACTTACCTAAATTCTGTCATTGTATTTTTATTTTTTTTTAATTTTTTTAATTTTTTTAAAGATTTTATTTATTTGACAGAGAGAAACACAGCCAGAGAGGGAACACAAGCAGGGGGAGTGAGAGGGAGAAGCAGGCTTCCCGCGGAGCAGGGAGCCCAATGCAGGACTCGATCCCGGGTCTCCAGGATCATGACCTGAGCTGAAGGCAGTTGCCCAACCAACTGAGCCACCCAGGTGCCCTGTCACTGTATTTTTATTATTCTTGATAGTTTTACCCCAACCCTAGTTGATACGTTATTTCTCTTAAGGTTATTCTTTCATGCAAGATGTAATATTTCCTGCCCAAAACCATTTCTTCACAAAGGCTTTAGTTCTGTTGAATGCCTTTGAACCACTATATTATAAATATGATTTCAAGTTTCAATTGTACTTCCTTAATGTAAATCTAGGGAAATTGAAAAATAACCCACCTCATTTCCAGTTTCTACGTTTCTACCACATCTGTAATCTTACTTATGGCTATAACATAATATCCAATTCCTTAAGGGCATTAAATTTATAATTAATTGACTTGCTTATATTTTCATTCTTGACACACAGAGTAGAATTTGATTTGTAAAGTTTAAAATTGCCTTATAAACTCTTCACAAGATTCTTTTGTTGTTTTATTGTATAATCTCCCATGATTTCTGTGGCTTCATTTTAAAGTCGATGTGAGTAAAAAGGGGGAGATGCTGGACACCGAAGACGAGTAATAAGGCTTCATATGCTTCATTGGTTGCGAATATGTAAAAACGAGGTCATTGAGTTGGCCATTTATTTTTTTTCTCTACCACATTCTGAGATTTTTGTGTCACACCCACACACATACACTACGCTGCACACATGGATATGTATGTGTGTATGTATATATTTTCCATTTTAGCTGTCTTTGGTCTAAATATATAAAAAAAGATCCCCACTTGCAGAAAAGTATCTCATCGCTAAAAGTGTGGTCCCTTATGTATTGAGATGAGATACCACTAGGCACCATGATAATAAATTTCATTTTGAGCTGTCTCTTGGTGGTAGAGGCAGCTTTGTACGGAGTTCTTCTCATTCTCTCCCACAGTTTCTGGTACAATCAAGAGGAACCATTCACCAGATGCCAGATCTGACTTAGGCACAGAACATGTAGTCAGAGGACAAAATACAAAAAACCAGTTCGTATGGATCAAATCTGTGCCCTAGTATTTACACAGGACACTGAGCCGAACTGCTGCAGACAAATAATCCTTCCGTGCTTTGAAATTACAGAGTGTTTTAAATATATCTAGTTCTCCCCCCCAACTATGGCTAATCTATTATCTCCTGATGATTTCACAAAAGTCTAGAAAGGTATGAAGAGAGAAACATGACTAAATATGTTTTTCTTTATTTTTTTCATTTTTTCTTTCCTCCCTTCCTCCTCTGCCCCTTTCTTCCTTCCCTCCCTTCCTCTCTCTTCTTTGTTTTCTTATTTATTATTCACAGAAAGAGAAACTAAAGGGGCAGAGATCTTGAAGTAAAATCTTTAGAATTGAAATCTATTAACTACAAACCCAGTGTAACTTCTGCCATATAAGGATGTAGATGAAGACAGAGGAAAGTGTGTGTGCGTGTGTTCATGTGTGTGTGTGTATGTGTTGGGTGAAGGGAGTAAAGTAGTTCACAAGTGTTTCTACTTCAAATCTTCCCCTGATTATCCAAACCACTGTATCTTGCGAGGCACCCTAGGAGCCCTCTGGATCAACTTCCCAACACCGCATGGCACCGCTCCTTGATCTGGCTTTCTCTTGATCATTTCACAGAGGAGATGCTCGTATCTCACAAGGCAGCATATCCCAGTTTGTGCTCTAAGAGTGTATATTGGGTTGAAATTTGCCTCCCTCTGACTTCTATCATGTATGGGAATACATAGACAAGTGTAACCTTGCCTTGACAATCTCTAGTCTAGACATGTGATAACACCTATCATGACTTCACCAACTTTTCTCCCCTCCAGCAATTTCTCCCTTTTATTTCCTAGGTTTTGTCTCTCTATGTTTTTATTGCATTTTATCCCTGTCCCTCTTAAGATGTATAGGGAACTGAGAGCCAGACTCCAGCCCAGAGAACAATGGGAAGTTACTTTCCCAGAGTTGAAAGCCACGTGTAAGTGGAGATTCAAAGAATCTCACCAACCAGGGGGAGAGGCTGGTAACATTATCCTGATGCTGCCCCAAGATAAGCTACCTAGCTTTTGTCTACCTCTGTTTTTCCATCTATAAACTGATGATGCTAGGAATAAATGAAATAATGCTTGTGAGCAGCTTGGAACAGTGCCTGATACATAAGTCTATGTGTGAGCTGTCATCACATTTATATTTTTGGCAGTCATGCCACATTGTTCAGTACATTGTGAACTTGTAGTTAACTGAAGACCATGGCCATTTGTGTACAAACCACTAAAAATCAATATCTCTTCTCTCTTATATATGTATATAAATATACTATTGAAAAGGGATGGGGAGCTGGATGGAGGACACCAAGAGATGATCTCATGCAAGATGCAAAGGGTTTTATTCGATCGGGGTCGGTCTCACAGCGCAGCCTCAAAGCAGTCTGCCGCTGAGAGCCCCGAGCTCTCGTGTGGGGGGCCTTATATAGAACACTGCTATCCGTTACAGAAAAGCCCGCGCACTAGTAACCAATAGATTTAAAGCATTACATTAAAGCCCGCGTATTAGTAACCAATAGATTTAAAGCATTACATTAAAGCCCGCGTATTAGTAACCAATAGATTTAAAGCATTACATTAAAGCCCGCGTATTAGTAACCAATAGATTTAAAGCATTACATTAAAGCCCGCGCATTAGTAACCAATAGATTTAAAACATTACATTAAAGTCTGCGCGCAGGCAGCCAATCATTTTACACTTAGTCATATAATTTTACCAATCAATTGAAGGGGAGGTGCCTGTCCTAATTTGGGCTGGTAAGAGATACGTTGGGGGGGGGGGCTGCGTCGCTGCAGCAAGGTGGCTACAGACAGACAAATAAGCGGTCAGTAGTCAGCCGGGAATTTACCATGGGTTTCCTTTCTCATCTGCCAGCTAGTCCTGTCCTTAACCTGTCCTGTAGCGGGGGTCTTTTCACTATTTGTACGTGAGTGCATTTGG
>PITA01006358.1:0-58350 GCA_004023965.1 Spilogale gracilis
AAAAAAAAATAGAAGAATGGTTTAAGATTTTATCAATTTACTGATTATTAGTCCTTCTAAAAATATTTTATCTATTTCTATACTATGCATTTTTTGTCCCCATGCTCAAAAATATTTTCTTGGGAATTTGAAAAAGGCCATTGGAATGAAAAGCAGAAATTATTCCTTAAGAGCCTTTATGTTTTAAATTTCTAACCCTGCTCCTGTCACTAAATTTAGGACATGTTAGTGACCACAACCAAGCTTACATATAGATATAAACATTGAAAAAATATTCAACAAATATCATAGCCAAGACTAATAATATCTCCTCTTGCCAATCTTATTTATATCACAACATTTGATTTTTTTAATACAAACTGGTGACAAAATTAACCTTCTTAATATAAGTTGGAAAACTTCATGAACCATATAAGCATTATAGGTCACTTGTGTTGTGAATGTATCCCACTAAGATATCAGGTGGTGATGCTAGAAATAATTCTCCAATCTTGTAGCAATCTGAAAGTAAACAAAATATATACATTTATACTTACCTCCACTCACTTTAAGTCCTACTAGGCACAGAATATATCTGTAGCCAAGATACTCACAAAATAAGCAGTTGTTGGTTTATATTTCCAATTTCTATTAAATATCAAATTTATACAAAACCAAAAGATAAATGTAGAACCAAATGTAATTTTTCCAAATGACATAAAAATATATTTCTGTAAGATTTGATTGCTTTACTTTTTTAGATGAAATACATTCATATTTGAAGAAGAGTACAGATATTTGTTTTTACAATTTCAAATTTTCAACTTATATAATTATCTGTGCATTATACTTTCCTTTGTCACCCAGGCAGAATATCACAAAATAATCCTGAAAATATTTACTAACGCCTCAAATATTTTGAGTTATGTTTTAGACTCTAGAAATAAAATGATTGATTTTAACAAGAAAAAAAATTAAGGTAGACTAACTCTGGTAAAATCAAGAATGTGCTTTAAATTAATCAAAATGTGCAATAGAGTCAGGGAAATATAATAAGCCAATAACAGTTATACAAATGATTTAAAATTGTAAAGTTCAACCACCCCAAAATTAAAGTAAGTTATGTCTATGTAGGTATATTTGACTAAATGGAGCAGTGACTCACATGTAAAGTGAAATATGGCCACCATGGTAGTGGAAATAAGAAGAAAGGCTGTTAACCAGACCAATGAGATACCTGCAGAGATAAAAGAGCAAGCAGATGATACTCTCAATGATGGCGATATTATCATGATCACAGTCATCTCAATAAACCTAAGGGACACATAATTTAATAACTTGTCCAACGTCACACAGCTAGTGAGTGACCTGGGGCTGGAATGTGACTAAACAGACACTCTGACCCAGACCTCATACTATCAGCAGGTAGACTACACTTGCATATATTTAAGCACATTTCTCCAGAATATTTCCCCACATTTCCCTCTTATAAGCTGAAGAGTGAGATTTTAAAAAAAAAAAAAAATGACATTTTGCATTTTTCTAGCCTTTTTCTTTTTTAACCCAATAGGTGGAGCCAAAATACGTAGGCTTTACCAATAAAGATCTCATGTTGTATATGACACTATGGAAATTTATTTATTTATTTGTAAAGATTTATTTATTTATTTGAGAGAAAGAGCATGCACACAAGCCCAGGGAGGAGCAGAGGGAAAGAATCTCAAGCGGACTCCCCACTGAGTTAGGAGCCAGTGTGGGGTTTGACCTCACAACCCTGGTGCCCCTATATTACACTACTCTTATTCTCTTTGAGGGAAGGTGCATAAATTATATCTAGTAATATATAGATTATGGAGTTAGGCAATATATTTCACTAGAGTTCTTTCCAGTGGGCCAGGGGTGAAAAATTTCAGTAATATCTCCGAAACCACAGACTGTTCAGGAATACTTAAAAAGTTTGTCTAGGCATAGAAACCAGAAACTTTGCAAGCTAGATTATTTTTTTAAAGATTCTATTTATTTATTTGACAGAGAGAGATCACAAGTAGGCAGAGAGAGACAGGAGGAAGCAGACTCCCCACTGCGCAGAGAGCCGGACTGGGGCCTTGATCCCAGGACCCTGAGATCATGACCTGAGCTGAAGGCAGAGGCTTCAACCCACTGAGCTATCCAGGTGGCCCAAGATAGAATTTAAATTTCGTCCCAATCTGTTTCAAATGTTTACCTGTTAGAATGCCAGGGATTAAGAGGTGGGAAAGGGCTTCAAGAAAGTGTTCACTGGAAGGAGGAATGATAAGCTCCTGGGGAAACTCTCATGAATAGAGAAAGAAGTTCAGCATGAGACCTAATTAAGCAAGAGGCCAAAATGAAAAAAAGGAGCATTGCTTGCATCTTCTGTGTGATATATACTGAGGAGCACAGGGACTGTGTTTGAAAGAAAGAAGCACGTCAGTAAGACTGTGATGGCAAGACGAGCCCCTAATCTGGGAGCTGTGCTTTAGAAGTTCTTCATACTATACATGCACACATTTACCCACACATATTACATATATTCAATCTAGAATATTCAGGTCTTTCTGTAACTCATGACCTGGTGCTCAGGTCTGGTATAGCAAAAACTATAATCATCAATACCTACCTTATAAATGCTTGCATTTCTGCCTTGGGGAGTTGATTCTTGTCATCTGTTGGTTTTGACATATAAACAAGGGGCAACTATGTCAAATACTAAAGGCATTGTGGTTTTTGCCATGGGGTCAACATCACAAACAAATATTGTGTTGGAGTTCAGGGAGGACTCGAGCAGTGCAGGTGTTTAGAAAGAAAAGTGACAAATGATTAACATGTGAAATCTTTCCTTTTATGTCACATTAAAGCGAAGAGTTTATTCATCCTAAAGCATTCTTTGTAAGTAACATCAAGGACCTCTTTTCTTATACTTTGTTCTCTGATACATGATTCTGTTGAAATTCACAAATTAACACAGCATTTCCAACAGCTGCACACAGTGACTGAAGATCAAAGTTCATTATTGACTTTTCATTCTACTTATTTGCTCTGAAAGCATATTTGCCTGCTTAGTAGGGTAAAAAACATTTTATTTGAGTTCGATTACTGTTTTTTAGCTTTAAAATATTCAAGTGTGTGTATTGTGATCCTACATTTGTATTCATATGCCACAAACATGAAAGGTTGGTCTGGACTACTGGCCCAATAGCCTAGCCATGAGAAACTATCTGAAAATAAGAGTACAGCCTTTTTCTATTGCAAGACATAAGAAAATTATTAATTTAAGTAATATAAGACAAGTCAACTTGGAGAGCAGTGGACAACAGGATTATCATGAATGAAAAGAATTCAAATAATTCAGGCTAATTATATATGAGACAATCTTGTCCATTATAATCTTTTAAAAAAGAAGTGACTTCACCTAGGACTTAGAAGATTTTAGAGAGTAGACAACTTTTGGATGTTACATATAAGCATTTCTGGAATTTCTTTAAAATAATTTAGAGGATTCTGAGGAAAATACAGCAAACCTGCTAATGCAACAGGTGAAGAAGACTCAGATAACATGATTTGAAATCTTGTAAGTTGAACATGATTGTCACCATCAGCAGATAAAAATGGGGTCTACTAGTCAAGGTAGTGGCTCAGGATAATTATGGAAATATGTAATAAAATATTACATATTTTGTACAGGAAATATAAACATTTCACATGAAATTTGAATTCAGACTAATTGTTCATATGATATAATGTGAAAAAACCCACATATTTTTAATAGAAAATGGGACAGTGTATAATGAAATGGAAAAAAATCCATCCATAAGAATTCAATTACTTAGTGATTTCTAGATTTCAAATCATTTTTTTTCCATTTTGATGAGGTACCCACTTCAAACAATGCATTATTCAGCTTTTCATCTTTTATAACTCTGAAAACTAAAATATGGTGAATCATATATGTGAAAGAGATTTGAAACCCTTAGGTGTTATAGAAATGTAAAGTATCAAGTGTCATTCTATTATTATTTATACTTAAATTACAGACAATATGTCTGTTTGCAGCCTACTGATGCTGATTGTTTTGTTATTGATGTTTTATTTTTATTTGTGAACAACTAGAAGCTATTATTTTTTTAAGACTATAAAATATATCATGAAATACTGGTATTGTTTCTCTGGTTTACCACCACTCCAAACCCAGACAACTTAGACACTATTCATTGAAAGACAATTGTAACTTAGATAGGTTCTTTTCTTAGTATTAATATTACTTCAACAAGATAATGTATAAAGAACAATAACCTGTAAGGATCTGTTTGAATACTGACTTGTGTTCCTAGGAAAGAAAAGAACTCTTATTTAAACTGGGCATAATGTGACTACATTAGGCAGAATATAATAGAAGTGACTTTTTCACTCTGAGTCACTTTTTTTGCAGGAAACACTCATCATCCCACTACAGCACAGTTGACCAACTTCAGATAACCAGTAATTTATGAGAACCATTCTTGGCATCTGTTTGCAAATGCAAATTTTAAATTTGAAATTTTATTAAAATGTAACAAACTGTTAAATTCTGTAAAAAAAAAAGTGAGATTTAAATTTTATTTGGAGAGGCTCAGTTTAGTTGGCTTGTTCTACTTAAATGGCTATTTTTATTGAAGACCTGAAACTCCACACATGCTCTCTGCCATGAAAATTGCATTTCCAGTGGAAATGAAAACATCTCAGTAGTTCTAAATCGCTTCAATCAAAGGAGTCTATCAAATTCTGGAGTTTTGTTTTGCTTTGTCATCCTTGTCAGTTACAGACTGTGCCTATCAAGAGTCAACAATTAATTGCTATGCATGAACCAAAATGTTGCATTTGGGACAGAAGCAATTTAAAAGATATGTGTTAGAAAATAAAAGTTAAAAGTCATGCCCAGTGATAGTGGTTGACACAAGCCAGCTGATTCCCAGCTTAAGTGATATCAACACCTTTCTTATTGTGAGATTTAATTTTCTTTTGTGTGCTAGCAATGTCTCATGCCATTTTTTTCTAAACTGACTGGTCAGAATTTGACACTGAACACAGTGAGAATGATGCTGAAGTTTACCACAGCAAACTAAAAGTGTGCAAACTCTCCACACCGTATCAATACCAGGAGACCTTATACTCTGCCATCAATAGGCCTATAGGTAAGAAAATGTATAAATCATGCCTGTTAAGTTATGAGAACCTATGCTTCATTTTGTTGAGGCAATGAAGAACCTGTTGAAATTTATGCAGTTAAGTAACAAAGGACTACAAAATAGAGCAAGAGCTGTTATGTGATTGGGCCCATCAATTCTATATAAATATGACAGAATTAATATAACCATTTATAAACCTAATATGTTCCATCTTCAAGATATGATTCCTTACAAAACCACTTCTTTATATTCCACCAAAAGATAAATTCCATGATAGAAATAAATTTTGTTGATTTGTTTTTACTGTTGAATTCACAATAAATACAATAGTAGCTGACTATATGTAGTAGGCATTAGCAAATGATCAATTGAATTAATGAATAAATGAATAAATTAATGAACAACATGGGTTGAGTCAAAAGCCAATTGTGGATATAACCCCAATTAAACAACAATGAAATAATCAGAAGACTAAGCATATATATTAAAAACATCACCAAGATTCTAGCCAATAGGATCCAACAGTACATTAAAAGGATTTTTCACCATGACCAAGTGGGATTTATTCCTGGGATGAAAGCATGGCTCGACATTCACAAATCAATCAATGTGATACACTACATTAATAAAAGAAAGGACAAAAATCATGATCCTCTCTATTATAGAGAATGTATTTGACAAAGTACATCATTTTTTCTTGATTAAAACTCTTCATAGTGTAGGGATAGAGGGAACATACCTCAATATCATAAAAGTCATATACCAAAAGCCCACAGCAAATATCATTCTCAATGGGAAAAACTTAGATCTTTTCTCCTAAGGTCAAGAACACGGCAGGGATGTCCACTATTGTCACCGTTGTTCAACATAGTACTAGAAGTCCTAGATCCAGCAATCAGACAACAAAAAGAAATAAAAGGCATCAAAATTGGTAAAGAAGAAGTTAAACTCTCACTCTTCACAGATGATATGATACTCCATGTGGAAAACCCAAAAGACTTCACCACAAAATTGCTAGAACTCATACAGGAATTCAGCAATGTGACAGGATATAAAATCAATGGCAGAAATTAGTTGCATTTCTATACATTAATAGTGAGACAGAAGAAAGAGAAATTAAGGAGTCAATTCCATTTACAAATACATAAAAAAAATATGATCCCTAGGAATAAACCTGACCAAAGAGGCAGAGGACCTGTACTCAGAAAACTATAGAAGACTCATGAAAGAGACTGGGAAAGACACATGGAAATAGAAAATTTTTCCATGCTCATGGATTGGAAGAACAAATACTGTTAGAATGTATATGCTACCTAAAGCAATCTATACATTCAATGCAAGCCCAATAAAAATACCATCAACTTTTTTTACAAAGCTGGAACAAACAATCCTAAAATTTGTATGGAACCAGAAAAGAGCCCAAAAAGTCAAAGGAATATTGAAAAAGAAAACCAAAGCTCGTGGCATCACAATTCCTGATTTCAAGCTCTACTAACAAAGCTATAATCATAAAGACAATATGGTACTGGCACCAAAACAGACACATAGATCAATGGAAGAGAAAAGAGAACCCAGAAATGGACTCTCAACTCTACAGTCAACTAATCTTCAACCAAGATGGAAAGAATGTTCAATGGAATAAAGACAGTCTTTTCAATAAAATGTGTTGGGATTAGACAGTATTCTTCATGCAGAAGAATGAAACTGGGCCATTTCCTTACACTATACACAAAAATAGACTCAAAATGGATAAAAGATCTAAATGTAAGACAGAAATCTATCAAAATCCTAGAGGACAACACAGACAGTAACCTCTTTGTCCTCATCCACAGCAAATTATTGCTAGTCACATCTCCAAAAGCAAGGGAAACAAAGGCAAAAATGAACTATTGAGACTCCAGCAAGATAAAAAGGTTTTTGACAGCAAAGGAAACAATTGACAAAACCAAAAAGTAACTGACAGAATGGGAGAAGATATTGGCAAATGTCTTATCAGATAAAGGGTTAATATCCAAAATATATAAAGAATTTATCAAACTTATCAAGCCCCAAAACCACAAATAATTCAATCAAGAAATGGGCAGAAGACATAAACAGACATTTCTCCAAGGAAGATAGACATACAAATGGCCAACAGACACATGTAAAAATGTTCAACATCACTTGGCATTAGGGAAATACAAAACAAAACTACAAGGAGATACCATCTTATACCAGTCAGGAAATAACAGATGTTGGTGAAGATGTGGAGAAAGGGAAACCCTCTTACACTGTTAGTGAGAATGTAAGCTGGTGCAACCACTCTGGAAAACAGTGTGAAAGTTCCTCAAAATGTTGAAAATAGAGGTACCATAAGACATAGCAATTGCATTGCACTACTATCTATCAAATCTATTTCAAATGTATTAGACTGAAGGGGTACCTGCACTCTGATGTTTGCAGCAGCAATGTCCATAATAGCCAAACTATGGAAAGAGCCCCGATGTCCATCCACAGATGCATGGATAAAGAAGACATGGTATATGGAAGATTTCAAAAAATGAAATCTTGCCATTTGCAATGATGCAGATGGAACTAGAGGGTATTGTGCTAAATGAAATAAATAAATTAAAAAAAGACAATTATCATATGCTTTCACTCATGCGGAATTTGAGAAAAAAAAAACAGGATCAGGGAAAAAGAAGGAAAAATAAAACAAGATGAAATAAAAGAGGGAGAAACCATAAGAGACTCTTAATCATAAGAAACAAACTGAGGGTTGCTGAAAGGGAGGGGGATGGTGTGATGTGGTAACTGGGTGATGGACATTAAGGAGGACACTTCATGTGATGAGCACTGGGTATTATACAAGACTGATGAATCACTGAACTCTACTTCTGAAACTAATAATACACCATATGTTAATTAATTGAATTTAAATTAAAGGTATATGTGTATGTATAAAATAAAACATTAATGCTTCCTGTTACAATTCATGGACATGTTACAGTTTATGATGAATTTCTCACATCCATCAGTCTCTTTAACCTTTTGATTAATTTCACTATGTAACTACAATAGCAAGTTATATCTAACATATCAATGTGTGTAGAAAAATAAATATATAAATCAAAAATGAATAAAAATCATAAATATATTTTAAATATGTCTTTAGTCCTATCTTTTCTTCTCCATCTTCACTGCCTTAGGGAGTCATTATTTTTCTTTAGGGATCCTCTAATGTCTTTCATGTACCCCTACAATTCATCTTCTATATTGCAACTATAAAATTATAAAATTAAAAAAATATACACACACAAGTGCACAAGTGATAGTGCTTTTCCTTCTGCATTAAATCTCATTAACAAAAAGATTAAGATAAAATTCCTTATCATGGCATAGCATGCTCCAATAATCCTGCCCCTGATTAGCTTTTAACTTCACTATAAGCATAGAGTCATTTCTAAAATAGCCAATGCTCTTTCACATTTCTGTATGTTTGCATGAGCTTTCTCTCCCTTAGTAATTTCTACTGCCTATGTCAAAATAGCAATTACAATTATTTTTTAAATTTTTCAAATTATCCTTCCTCTGGTAAATAATTCCTGGTAACATATCCTTCCTTTCCCTCAAGGAAATTCAGCTGGTAAATAGTTCCTGGTAACATATCCTTCCTTTCCCTCAAGGAAATTCAGCATTTTGCTTTTTGTTTCCAAAATAATTTATATAAATATTCAACACACTGTTATATAGTCAGGATATATTACTATGCAAACACAGTACAAGACAAAATACTAGAAGATTTAAAATAGATCTTATTCATCGACTTATCCCCAGTAACCCATGTACATAGTATACTATCACTGGCCAAAAGCAATTGTCGAAATATATAATAAATTGATAGATTCATATAATATTTTGATGTAATTATCTTATTATGGAAAGCTTGTTAAATGTTTCCAACATAAAAATGGAAAGCTATAGACCCTATGCTCAAAGAATTTAGAATCCAGGACAATTTTTTTTAAATAAATAAATAAGTCATTATTTATTTATTTGACAGAGAGAAATACAGCTAGAGAGGAAACACAAGCAGGGGTAGTGAGAGAGGGAGAAGCAGGCTTCCCGTGGAGCAGGGAGCCCAATGTGGGGCTCGATCCCGGGTCTCCAGGATCATGACCTGAATCAAAGGCAGTTGCTTAACCAACTGAGCTATCCAGGCGCCCCAAGGAAGAAGATTCTTATGCAAATAAACTATTACATTACCATATAATATTTGCAGAAATACAGAAAGTGATTTAGTTCAGTAGAATCATCTTTTGAACTGTCTTGGGGAGAAAAGGAAAACTTTATACTGATAATAGTATTAAAATTTAACCTTAAAGAGGGTGCCTGGCTGACTCAATTGGTAGAGCACATGACCCTTGATCTTGGGGTTATGAGTTCAAGTTCCACATTGGGCTTAAAACTTACTTTAAAAACACATAGATACATACACAAATACACACAAATTTTTTTTAAAAAATTGAGGTTTGAAAGATAAAGGACTACAAGAAAAAATTTCACATAGAAGAATCAATGCCCAAAACATGAAGGTAAACTAGAGAAGCTTTCAGTTGGTCAAACACTAGTTGAATTAGATTGATCTTCCACAACTTTTTAAGCTATCATTAGTAAAATCTAGTAAAACTATGAACAGCTATGTATAAATATAAATATTGCATTTAGACCAGGAGAAAATTGAAAGAGGAATTCTCTCAGAGGATCCATGCAATTGAAGTATTTAATACATACTTTTCAATAGCTATATTTTATAGGTTCAAGAATTGTAGCAAATTTAAGCAGAGAAATTGAAATTATAAACTATTAAGTTGAAAGTCTAGAGATGAGGTATAAGATAATTAAAATTAGCAACCCAGTGAATGACTGTAATAGCTGATTAAATATAAAAAAAATATTAAGGAGGCACCTGCATTGCTCAGTCAGTTAAGTGTCTGCCTTCAGCTCAGGTTATGATCCCAGGGTCCTGTGATGGACTCCCACATCCAGGTGCCTGCTCAACAGGGAGCCTGCTTCTTCTTCTCCCTCTGCTCCTCCCCCTGCTTATACTCTCTCTCTCTCTCTCTACCTCCCCCGTCAAATTAATTAATTAATTAATTAAATCTTTTAAGAAAAGAAAGAACAAATATTTAGTAGAAGATAAGTTAAAAAAATAACCAGACAAAATAGTAAATAGAAATACAAAGAGTATCTTCAAAATTGTAGAAAAGCTACTAAAAACAGAATATGGGAGAAATTCCTAAACAAAGTCAAAAAAAACATATTCTACTCATAGGAACAGCAATAAAATTTACAGATAATTCATCAACATAAAAAATTAAAAAGAAAACAATGGAAAGCTATCTTGAAAGTGCTAAATATAAAGAAATGAAAGGGTAGAGTACTCTGAAAATATCTATGAAAATAACTCCAAACTATAAAGTCTTTGAAAGAATTAAAGGAGAAAATATTCACATATACAAATATATTGTAGATAGGATACAAGAATAACAAATAATAAAATAAGTATAATAAAAAATGCTCTTCAAAAGGCCCATCGATAATAAATAGATGATATATAAAAATAAACATATAAAGACCAGACACAGACTAAATGCAGATACTCATAATACATTTACTTGACAAAAATTGCTTTCAAAATATATAACAACTGTTATAACTTAATAATAATAATAAAACCAATAAAATATGATCAAATAATTTGAACAGAAACTCCATAAAAGAGGTTCAAAAACTAAAATATAAACCACCATATAAACTTAGAAATATTAAAATTTAAGAGTTTGATCTAATTGACTTGATTTTATGGGTATGCTTACCACATATAGAAATATCTAATTCTGTAACTATCATAGAAAATCCAAATTATAATATTTCTTTTTTTTTTTTAAGATTTTATTTATTTGACAGAGAGAAACACAGCCAGAGAGGGAATACAAGCAGGGGGAGTGAGAGAGGGAGAATCAGGCTTCCCGCCGAGCAGGGAGCCTGATGTGGGGCTCCATCCGGGTCTCCAGGATCATGACCTGAGCCAAAGGCAGTCGCTTAACCAACTGAGCCACCCAGGCGCTCCCCAAATTATAATATTTCTATTTATTATAAATTTTAAAACCATTGCATTGTCATTTAAGTGACTATATCTTAGTTCTAGTTTTTCATTAACTAAATGGTTAAAAACCAAAATGTTTTATACCGTTCCATTTTTTAAATTATTAATCTGTTGTTTTATATTTATATATTTATATATTTATAGTTATATTCTCTATTTCTCCACAAAAGGAAAAGCCTGGCATAATTTTGGCACATTTCCCATATATATTTTTTAATGTTCTTCAACTCTTATTTCAATGTAAGGGATTAGACAAGATATTTGAGATATGTGGTTTTATAGTCATATCATTACACTCCAAATTATTTCACAATGAGCATATATCAGAGATCATCATTTAGAATATAATGAGTTTTGGTCATGCCACCTATGATGTATATTAGTTACTCAAAAGTAAAAATATTCAAACACTGTCATCAGTTTCTTGAGCTTTTAAAGGCTCCATTAATTTTCTGTGAAATAATTAGTTTTCCTGTAAGTACTGATTAACTAGGTTATAACTTAGAAATTTGACATATATTGTTAGGAATGCTAAAATATAAGTGTATTTTATATTAATTATCTATCAGATAATCACACATTATAAACATAAATCGACCAACAAATTTGACTTGACATTTTAATTTTGCACTAAAAAGTATCAAATCAGAAAAATTAATGTCACATTGCAGAGTGATCATGATTCAAATGCTTGATACATTTGATATCAAAAATGCATTTAGGTTAGTTTTATGTCCCCTTCCTACTGGTTTTCTCAATTTTCTGAAAATAAGAACATTCAAAATACATTTTAATGCAAATAAATACCTTCAAGAGTTTTTTTGATGACACTTTAGAGAATTTTAAAAGTTGACTGGAAATCCAAATTCTTCATTATTCTCCAAAGCCTATTTCCAGTTATATTGCCATTCCTTTGATATTTAATAACCTGCATTTTCCCTTGCTAGCTGAAGCATTTTGGAATTATGGTTTCCTAAAATAAAATGAGAAAGCGCTCATTCCATCCTTTTTTCATTCCTAAGTTTAGATCTTGCTGAAATAGTCAATTTTTTTTATGTCAACAATTCTACATGTAGGAGAGAGTTTCTAGGAATCAAAGGAACAGAGGCTCAGAAACAATTATGCAGGTTCCCTTTATAATTTTATCTAGTGATATCCAGGTAATGATTCCTGCAGACCAATAACTCTCTTCCCTTGGAGACTTGAGCTCCTGTGGAAGAGGAGCAACATCAGATCTCCATAAAAACCCCAGGCAAAAAAATATGCCCCCGTTGCACCCATTCTTGCTCTGTCAACAAAAAGTTAAAAAGCAGTCAGAGAAAAAAAATGAAGTAGTGAATTGAGACATTAAAGAAAAAAAAAGTGATACCAGACGATGGAGGAAATAAGAGATAATCGCATTATAGAACTCAGAGGTAAAAGTGTTTTGTTTTTTTTTTTTTTTGCTTTTGTTTTGCCTTTTAAATCTCTGTAAAGAGAAGACTCAGCAAGTAGTATCCAAGGAAGGAGAAAAAACATAGACTGGTTTTTAGGGTTAGTCATTGATACCTTCTGTGTGGGAAAGTGAAGGAGAAAGGTAGTTTGCACTAAGGTAGGTGAAGAGCAGAGAACTGAAGGCATGTTTTAGTCTTCTTCCCAGGACCTGAAATCTTTATTATCAAGGAAGCTACCTATCATCTATTTTCCCTATCTGCCCATCATCTGTCAATGGATCTATTGATCTGCCTGTCGGTTTAATCTGTTTGCCTACCTATATATAGGGAGACAGACAGAGACGAAGAGAGAATACCAGAGAGGATATGACAGCAGGGGAATGGTGACATATCAACATATTTTGGGGTGTGTGTGCGAAGCAGATGGATAAGTAGTAAATGTCTTGTAACACAGAGAAAGCTGAAAACCCAGTGCCTGCAGGGGAGGTGGCAGGATGAAACAAGCTGTGCAGCAAAAGAACTCTGAACAATTCCTGAAGGCAGGGTGAGGGGTGGATCTAGTTAACAGTTTGCATTAAGAAGAGTTAAAATGCCCAGTTTTGCTCTCACCCCACCCTGGTCAGAAAGGTGAATTTCTCCCCATAATGAAGCAGGAGATGGAGGATTATCTTCTGGGAAAATTGAGTGAGGGGAAACTAAGGATCAGGATTGCCAAAGATACCCCAAAATGAGGGTGAAAACCTATGCTGACAACAAAAAAATTAAATGGAATTCTAAAAATTAACCCTGCAATTTCAAACCTGGTTCTCTAGCTCCAAATATGAGGGTACTCAGTTTTTAGTTCTGAGAAGAGACTAGAAAATTTAACTCTGAAGAAACTGACCAGCCTGAAGGAGAAAACAAAACAAAACAAAAGCTACAGACGTGGACAATTTGGAGTCTAAATAAAGCTTCACTAGAGAGTAAGCTCATCTTCCAGCAAGACTCATTCGTATACAAGCACACACAGCATTTCAATAGGCTGTTTTATTGTTTTTTAACTGCCTTGTTGAGATATAATCTACATACCATATAATCTACAAACTCACCCACTTATAGTATACATACAATTCAATGATTTTTATGTATGTGACTCCTTGATGTATTCATAGGGTTAGGAAACAATCACAACCATCAGCTTTTAGAATCTTTTCTTTATGCCAGAGATAACACTATCCTCATTAGCTTTCCTTCTCCACCTTCTCCCAACTCCAGCAGCCCTAGGCAACCACTAATCTACTTTCTTTCTCCACAGAGTTAATGATTCTGGATATTTCATATAAATGGAATCATATATTATGCAGCCTTTTGTGACTAGCTTCTTTAACTTAGTATGATGTTTTCAAGGTTCACAAAAAATTTTTTTAACATATACATAATAACTTTATTGAAATAAGATTCATGTGTCATACAATTCATCCATTTAAATGATATGATTCAATGTTTTTAGTATATTCAGTTTCACATCCATCATCATCATTAGCTTTAGAACATTAAATTATTCTAAAAAATTTGGTTTCCATTAGCAGTCACACACCATTTCTCTCCAATACCCTCAGGCCTATGCAACTACTAAACTGTTCTCTATATATAGATTTACATATTCTCAACAGCATCTTTCACTTAGCATAATGTTTTCAAAGTTCGTTCCTGTGGTTGTATGTATCAACATTTGAGTTCTTTTTGTTTTTATCACTGAACTTTTTCATATATTACCCTTAATTATCATTTGACAGCCAAAGGTCAATAAATATTTGATAAAATCTTATATGATAATGTTGACAAAATCTTCCAGAAAGTGAAACAAAAAGACAAAGAGAGAAAACAGAAAAGAATAGAGTATTACATAAAAGGTTTAATATACAATATACATAAAGATAATTTGATTTCATATTAAAAGATAATAATAGTTGTTCATCATTACAAGTAGGAAAATTATCTTTCAAGGGATGATCATCCAGTAATTTAGAATACAGGGATATGGAGAAAAATCCTGAGGAGAAAAAAAAAAAGAAAAAAGTAAAGCGAGTCATACATAATGCAAGATAAATTAAAGTCATCAGATTGTTCAATAATAATCTGTAGACAGTGGTGCATGTCCTCGGAAGGTTGAGAAAAACTGATGCACTATCCAAATTATCCAAAACTTTATATCCAAATCCTAATTAGTGTTGAGGCTATGATCAAGATAGGTTTAGACATGTAAGTACTTAAAGAAACTTATTTCCCATGCATCCCTTCCCAGGAAACTTGTGGGATAAGCAGCTTCTCCAAAAATGTAAGCCAGGAAAGAAAAAGATGCAGGTCCAGGAATTTGGGATTGGACACAGGAGAGAAATCAAGGACAGAAGATGGGTAGTAGTGAAAGGGTGCTCTAGGACTATGGCTGTAGCTGGCAAGAGTCACACAGGCCAGATGGATAAAGAAATGGAGTAGAAAGAATCCTTGATGGGTATCACTGTGGGGAGAAAAGCTTTAGAATTCCTTTGGGTAGACTGTTAGGATGAAGGTAAGAGAACCATGCTGGTGGATGATGGGTAGAGGTTGGGGGAAAACTCAGCCAATTTTCATCTTCCATAATGCAAAATAAATAAATGATTTAGAAAACTGAGAAAATTAAGATTCAGCAGTATCAGTTTATTTAGCAATAAATACTTTAATAAGGAGATAATTTATAAGAGGTTGACTTTGGGGCTCAGAACTCAGTAGATGATAGGCTAAAGTGTATTCTGGAATTTTCTTTTCCTTCCTTCCATCACTCCTCCTTGTCCTCATTTTTTCATCATTTTATCATGTATTTTTGTGATTTAACTTAAAAGCATATAACTTTGATAAAAACCACTTTGCAATTCATTTATTTATTTATTTATTTATTTATTTATTTATTTATTTTTATATTTAAGTAATCTCTACACCATTGTGGGGCTTAAACTTGCAACCTTAAGAACAAGAGTTATGTGACTGAGTTAGCCAAGCACTCTTATAATTCTTTTAAGGTGGTGGGTGGTAAGAAAGTGATTTCTACTCAGATTTAGATTATTATAAGTTAACTTGACAACTTTAGCAGGTAAAAAAAAGGGGGGGGCATAAAGTAAAATAGGTAGAAACATTTTTTGCTTTATTTTTTGCTAAATTTTTGTTTCAAATGTATAGATGTTTTATTTGTTTATTTTTGTTTGCTTGCATTAAGATGGACGAAATGAGGATGGGTATATAGTTTGAAAGTTAAATTCCGGTGGGTAAGAAACTGATGAGAGAAAAGAAGGGAGACATAACTGATAAGAATTTTCTGGGAAAGAGGGGAGTAGGTGGACACAGAATCTTGAGTAGAGCATTTAGGACTCATGTTAGTACCTACTCTTTATTAAATGCTCATTTTGTACCAGTCCAGATTACATCATTTCAATGTCCCTATAATCATATGATATAGGCTTTGTTATTCTTATTTTCCAATCCATAATCCTGAATTTTAAACACTTTAGTAGTTAAATAATACCATTAGTTAATGGAAAAGCAGGAAGCTTGTCAGCCTGAACCCTGACCCCCTCAGTTTCTTTGTGTGTATAATGTAGGCAATAGTGTCTTCTTCATCTGATTTTTTCAAAAATGAAATAAGGCAGGGTTCCTGGGTGGCTCAGTAGGTTAAAGCCTCTGCCTTCAGCTCAGGTCATGATCTCAGGGTCCTGGGATCAAGGCCCACACTGGGCTCTCTGCTCAATAGGGAGCCTGCTTCCTCCTCTCTCTCTGCCTGCCTCTCTGCCTACTTGTGATCTCTCTCTGTGTTAAATAGATAAATAAAATCTTTAAAAAAATGAAATAAGGCAGATAAAGAGCATAGTATTGCAACTGACCAAGAATAAAATTAAGTACCATCATCATTACTATAACAGGTACTAATAGGCAAATAAGAAAGATAAGATTAGTGAATGAAAGGAAATAATATTTGAACCTTATTTTGTGAGGCTACTCTCTTTACATGCTTGTTTTTTGGTGACTAAGCATAATTGTTACACAACAAATTACTTTAAAATCATACCAGACATAAATGACCAGAAACCTAAGAACAGAAAAAAAGAAAAGCACATTTTTTTCAGATAAAAAAGTTTTATTGATTGAAGAAATAAAACTGTTTTTCACACATTTGCCAAAAAAGCTCTAACAGTATTACATAAATCCAATTAGAGTTGCAAAAATAAATCTCCAAAAATTAGTCTGACTTCCAACCTAAAATGCCCTATTGGAATGAATATATATATATTCATATGTATATATATATATATTCATATGTATATATATTCATATATATATACATATATACAAGGAAATATGTAGTAATAAAATCAGATTCACCGGTAAATAAAAACTCACCGTATTATTGTTGCAGAATAATATATCTTTGCCTGACTGTGATACAAAAGGCCACAACAGCATGTCAGGCTGCAATGCCCACTCCAGAAACAAATCCACTCTTCTTGGAATTATTCTTGATTTTTGGACTCTTGATTTTTGTGCAGTGTTTTCCATTTCTGCAAGCAAGCCATCAAAGACTCAAGAAACCTTTAGTAGTTGAGGATCATTCCTATTTCATCTGAATTTCAAATAGGAGAAATCAGACACTATAGTTGACTATATCTCTTTAACAGGAAAAAACGTTGGAACAGAAACAAAGAAAAATTAAGCGCAACTGTTGTATGACGGCATAGCTGTGCAGCCGTCTTTGCAATCAGACACGATGGAAGCATGTGTTTCCCCACATGGCAGTCGTCTGACTACCTTCCTCTTTCTTCGGGATCTCTGAAATCATACATTGGTATTCTTTCTAATTCTAATATGTGTGCTTAACTGTCATTGAGTTCTTAATTTCTTTCTCAACCATCAATGTGTCAGTGTAATAAAGAATGGATCTACACAGCCATTACAGAACAAAGTGATACAAATAATTAAGTTACTTGATGTCTGCAACCAGCAGCTTCAACTTTAGCTTATTTAGTATGTAGATTGAATTCACCTTCTATTGATGAATTAGCGACATTTACAAATGCATGGGTAGACGCAAGATGCTCAGTTAAAATGACTAGGCTGCAAAAAATAAAGCTGGCAAAGCCAAAACTATTTTGTTCAGTAAATGGATTTTTCTGTAATTGGAAAAAAAAAAACAAACTGAATTAGTCACATTAATGTAATTCAATCTTAATTATTGCCCTAAGAGTCCATTTAAATATTTATGAACAATTCTTTCCAAATGCCTTGTCAGCTCTATTCAATTAAAGAACATGCTGTCAGTTGTACTTTTCTAAAATGACTTTTATTTCTTCATTACACTGAGAGCCTTATACTGAAAAATTTGTACCTAGGAGCAATAGGCATCTGAAGCTGCGTTCATTTAGGAGTCCAGACCCTGGCAGTTTCTCAGACAGTGGCTCTTAGTTTGGAGTAAGTACCATACAAAGAAAATTAGGAAAATAAGCGTAAACTACTTGGCTCAACAGTGTTTGTACCTAGGTATTAAAAGTCACTCTTCTACCTGCTCAGCTGAAGGTCATTAGTCTGGCTCACAATAGAAAGTCAAAAAATTCATGGGGAAATAAAACAAGCAAATCATTGTGCTTCCTTTGGAAGGGAAGCAGAGCTAATAGAGCTAAGGGCTGTGTCATATTCACCTTACAAGTTGTAATATTAATCCTATGTTTCACACTCCTGGAAGAAATGGAGGGAGACACTGGCTGTCAGGTATTTGAGATTTATCCCATTCACTTGTCAGGATATATCATATATATTCAGTTATTTTTGTTTACCTAAAATGACCAATAACATGCAATTCTTTGAAGCCTATCAACCTTCTTTGACTGATCATATTTCATCCTTATTAATATTATTTGCATATTAACACTTCCCTGTGTGTCTGTGTGCATTTTCATTTACTACCTTTATCTTTAAAAGTTCACTTCCAGAATTTCAAGGAAAGAGTTCTATTCATTATGCAAAGTAGAAAAACAATCTCTGGCAGAGTAACAACTCATTGTGCATTTTGTTCACTAATCATTAATCAGGGCCTTGGATTTACACGTACAAGAAAAGGTAAGTGTTCTTTATTTTTTATTTTTTGTTTTTTAAAAGATTTTATTTATTTATTTGACAGAGAGAAACACAGCGAGAGAGGGAACACAAGCGGTGGCGGGGGGGGGGGTGTGAGAGAGGGAGAAGCAGGCCTCTGGCTGAGCAGAGAGCCCGATGTGGGGCTCGATCCCGGGTCTCCAGGATCATGACCTGAGCCGAAGGCAGTTGCCCAACCAACTGAGCCACCCAGGCGCCCCGGTAAGTGTTCTTTAAAAAGAAATGTTGGCAATATCTACCTGTCATAAGGACATATGGACACCTATTTAAAAAGCAAGTTTTTAATGAGTTATAGATTATCAAGAATTTCTACTCCTGCTCTTATCCAATGTGTTTCAACAAATGAACAGGTTTTTATTTATAGCCTAATATGACTAATTACAAGCTTAGGTCTGAATCTGTTCTTTAGCATGTAAAACAATGGGATGCAAATAAAGGAACTATGCTCACTGACTGCTTTTCCCCTACCTTGATTTATTTTTCAGATTAATGGTCCTTTACTCACTTGGAATTAGCAAGAAATAAAAATCCTTTGAATAGGAAAGCAAACAACTTAAAAACTCCTACTCTAAGAAATTCCACCTTTGCCTCTTGTTTTACTCTAGGAAAGCAAGAGTGGAAAAATCCATTTGGTCAAGTATATTTTCCTACATTTCATGCTGGGTGAATAGTTAGAAAACCATTGTCACACTCTTCAGTGGATTCATTCTGACATGGCTCTGACACAACTCCACCAGTGATTCAGACTCAGCCCATAAAAATCTCTATGTATAGATAGATTTATGTCAGCTGGATTATGCCAAGAACACAGGAGTTCCAAACAAAACAACAATAAGTCTTTTCCTCTTCTATATTCATTTAATATTCAGAATGGAGGTAGGGGAAATCTATCTTGCCTTTCTTTTTTTTTAATATTTTATTTATTTGATAGAGAAAGAATGGGGTGGAGGGGAGGGACAGAGGGAGAGAGAGAAGCAGGCTTCTGGCTGAGCAGAAGCCTGATACAGGGCTCAATCCCAGGACCCTGGGATCATGACCTGAGCTGAAGGCAGATGGTTAATGACCAAGTCACCCAGGTACCTTTTGCTGAGCTTTCTTTAATCCATCAAAATTTCACCTCAGTTTGGTACAATATACACCATGCAATTATTACAATTCAGTGAAATAAGTACTTAAATAGACGTAGACACAAAATATACAGAGAAGTACCTTTTATTTATCATATGCACAACACACCATAAGAACACATACAAACTATAGCTGCCTTTGATCTCAGTTCAGTGTTGTCAAAAACTTTGGGAATAAAGCAATCTTAACTTCCCTTGGGATTCATAAACTTTCTTCTCATTGTTAACCCTGTGATTACATGAAAATCTGTATTTACCTTTTTGCCCAAAAGTTACTGCTAAATTCTATTATTACCAAACAATGGAATGTTAAAATGTCATGGCTATATTCGTATTTATTTCCATGATTTCCTGTATCAGCACCATTTTCATTTATTTATTTTTTCATTCCCAGTCTGTGCATATTTTATGAATTTCACATCCTGGATTCCCAGTACAATGTTCAGTGACAGTGGTGAGAGGGGACATCCTTGCCATGTTCCTGATCTTTTTTCTTTAAAGATTTATTTATTTAACATATAATGTATTATTTGCTTCAGGGGTGCAGGACTGTGAATCATCAGTCTTACGCAATTCACAGCACTCATCATAGCGCATACCCTCCCCATATTTCAGCATTTTTAAAGCTCAATTTAGTTTCTTGAGCTTCAAATGTTGAATATATTCAACATTTGTCACCAAGAGTAAATATTATCTAATCAAAACTAAATTGGCTTAGAAAGTCTGTTGGAATTACATGAGGCAGATTTAAATTTAGCTTCAAATCTACTTAGGTATATTCGTTTGTATAGCTGAGAATTGTAGAGATTCGTTTTATCAGTAACAAAGAGAAGTGTCCTAGAAAACAAAATTCATAAATATAGATGTTTATATAGGGTATTCTGTAATAGTCAATTTTCTGCCCATATAGAGTATATCTTAAACAAGTATAAAAGTACAGACAAAAGAAAAGACAGTATTTATATGTGAAATGGAATTTGAATTTTAGACTTAAAATGTTTTAACAGCTGAACAAATTTAATTTGTCATAGTTAATTATGAAATAATCATGTTTTTAAAGTGGCAAATAATATTAATTTTAAAATCTTAAACATTTTCCCCTTACATGGATATGATTGTTGCTTTAATTATGTATTCTAATTTTACTTGTATTATGTGTTTCAGTTTACAAAGAAAGTTGATACACATTAGTTGAAACAGTTATTTCACATTCATTCAGGCATTATTTTTCTTATTATGTAGATGGCAAACTGGTTAAAATGTTGAATCCAAGATAACAGACACAAGAATCTACAATGCTAAGTTCAGAATAATGTTAAAATAAATGTTAATAAGATTTTTATCCGTTCTCTTAGCCACACAAAGTGATAAAAGTTTGAGCATGTTAACGAGTTAAACAGATGTTACAGTGGGAATTGGAAATATAGGTTTGGAGTACAGAGCAATGATCAATAATGATCATGTAGCTTTTGTACTTTCAAACTTCTAATGTCATCATGACTCATAAATATTTTCTGGATATGAAATATAATAGTGATTTCTGTGTATAATATGCAGAAACAGGGATGATGTAAGGGTTTGGGTTTAAGATTTACAGGTGGATACTCAGATTAAATTGCTTAGAAGTAAATTTCTAGAGGCCATAGTCCTATCTCCTTCCTTTTTTTTTTTTTTAATTGTATCTATTTATTTGACAGAGGGAGAGTAAGAGAGCACAAGCAGGGGAAGCAGTTGAGGGAGAAGGAGAAGCAGGTGGGCTTTGAGAGAGAGAGAGAGAGAGAGAGAGCACTCACAGGTGAGAGTTGGAAGGGCAAAGGGAGAGGTACAAGCAGACTCCCTATTGAGCAGGAAGCCTCACTTGGGGCTTGATCCCAGGACCCTGAGATCATGACCCTACACAAAGGCAGATACTCAACCATCTGATCCACCCAGGTGCCCCACTATATCTCTTCTTTAATATATATGTGAAGGAGATTAAAAAAAAAAAAAAAAAACTGAAAGAAAGAAGAAATCAAGAAAAACTGAGAATGCATGTGAATAATGTACATGTTTACAGCATAATCAGGAACACATGGGTCTTTTATTGCTTTATTTTTTATTTTTTTCAAGTTTTTATTAAAATTACAATTAACATATAGGGTAATATTGGTTTGGAGTAGAATTTAGTGATTCATCCCTTACATACAACACCCAGTGCTTATTATTTGAGGTGATATGAATTGTTAGAATATAAGAAACACCATTTTTAGTGGTGTTTTCTACCTTCAATTTATTTAATGTTATTTTTTTTCTGTTGATATATCAAAAAAATTATTCTTTTAGATTTTAAAAATTCAGTTCTTTTTGTTTACATATTTTA
The DNA here is from genome assembly GCA_004023965.1 of Spilogale gracilis. Lineage (NCBI taxonomy): Eukaryota > Metazoa > Chordata > Mammalia > Carnivora > Mephitidae > Spilogale > Spilogale gracilis. The sequence continues at coordinate 22,383 of PITA01006358.1, forward strand.
ATTTGTTCACATAGTGTTTTCCTAGTACATAAAATGAAAACAAGATATTGAAAACCTACCATAGCCCTGGCTCCAGAATTGAATTTCAGATAAAAAGTGAGTATATAGCTGACTGTTATCCTTGCTGACCATGGTACCTTTAATACTCTCTGACCTCAATTTCTTTCTCTAGATAACATAATTATGTAATCAACATCTATGTTAATTGCATAGAAGATATGCTATTGAGTTAGTGGGAGACCAAAAGAGTCATAGATGCTTCCATGATGGTAGTTAGTTGCCATCAGCCTCCATCTTCTAGGTCTTGTGCTGAAACACAAGTTAACACCAAAAAGCGGTGTCATCTTGCAACTGATATTATCTTACTCATGTCTTGATTATCCATCTGAAACAACATGATTGCAGTTACTAGCACTTTTATTTACTTATTTATTTGTTAGCAAAATGATTTACTTTTATTCTCTGGTACTTCAGTAAAGTAAGTTGGAAAAGACATAAGTAATTAAGAGAGAGAAAGGGACCTCTCTCTGTCAGTGAAACTATTTTCCTGAGAAGATAACAATTCACTACCTTTGAAAGTGAAAACCAGAAAGTGAGAAGTTTCATTTACCACCTCTTTCTCCAAAGAATAGCCAGAAGGAAAACACAGAAAAAGTAAAATGTGTGAATGTGGCACATATTATGTCAAGAAAATACATATATCACACAGGAAGTCAGTTGTCCAAAATAAAAAAAAAAAATCAATGCAAGGCGATGTATAAATACAAAAATTAAGTGCATTCTATGGAAACATCTCAGAATGGTCAAAACCCAATCAGTAAATTTCAGGGTGTTCAAGAAAAAAATTACTGTAATCAAGGTTGTTATGATTTTTAAAGTTTCTATAGCATAAATGTGATAATATATGTAACTTTAAAACATCAGTGGTATATCTAGGAGGAATAATTACTCATTCTTCAGCTTTCTGACTTTCATAATAGAAGTATGCCTCTTAAGTGCCAGTTTCAGCTCTAACAAGGAGAGCATAGATCTCATCACTCTGGTCCTTAAAACCATAAAAAGCTACCAAAAAAAACCTGGAGAATGAATTCTATTCATCAGGTCACCTGGGAATCTGGAGACACAGGTATATTTAGGGAGATATACTAATTCAGATATTGCTTAGAGCAGAAGACATGGGAGTTGTTTAATTGGGAGGAAACTTAAATAGAAACATGAAGAAAAAAAATAAATAATAAATAAAATAAATAAATAAATAAATAAATAAATAAATAAAATAGAATCTAAAAATTAAAAAAAAAGAAACATAAAGGAATTGCTGGAGACTATGTGTAGACTGGTATGTTAATAAGTAAACCCTTTGAGGCTCCACATTTGCATGGACATTGCCTCCAGGGACCCATCAAGTTCTCACAATGAACATCCAAAAAAGATCCCATGGTTTTAGCAGGTATAAGTGGAAGAGTAGCCATTGTGGAAATGAATGGGGTCTGTTACATTTTTAACAGCAAGAAGAACTGTACACAAACACTATACACTGGTTGTTGATAAAGTTGGGGCCAAGAATATACAAGTTAATAATTTTGAAACAACAAGCCAGGAGAGAAGTCTAAAGTGATACACGTAGTAATAGATCAGAGCTGGAGAACAGTATGAACTTAAGTTTTGCTTAACATAGATCCAAATGCTTACATATAAACACATTTATGGATATGTGTATATACGGTTTAGCATAGACACACATGTATATGTATACATATATTTTCTTATTCTGTCAGCTCAGAGGGCCTGATGATAAAAGCATCTCAGTAGCAATGAGCACACCTAGTGCTCAGATCGTACTTTCTAAACCATTTGACAATAAAGGAATCAGAGATCCTTAGAGAAGTAGCTGATTCTGAGACTGGTCAAGAAGGTGGTGCGTACTGAGGGCACGTATTGCATGGAGCACTGGGTATGGAGCATAAGCAATGAATCTTGGAACACTGAAAAAATAAATAATATATATTTAAAAAGTATGAATCTAGAGCATCTTATGATGTCTGAAAGTAAAAAAGCACACGACAACCAGGTAAACAAAAAAAACAAATCAAACAAGAAACACAAAAATAGGAGTATATCAAAAGGATATATGAGCCAACCCAAAGAGCTATCAATGGTCAATACTAGAATAATTAGAGCAACAAAATCAGTTAAATAACATTGAATTATAAGCCAAAGATTATTATTTGTAAAATAAATGAATTCATACTGATATAAATAATTTAATTACTAAATTGGAAAGATAGACAAATCTCCCATTTTTTTTTCAAGAGTAGAATTCCAAATAACTTGTGCAAATACTGCTCTTCAAAGAGGTGATATATAACCCTCTACTTTTTAATTGTCGGCTGCACATAGTGACTTTTTTTGAAGAGTACTGTATACAAAACAGTAAACAGAGTGACTTTGCAGTAGGGAAACTTGATGATCACTACTCAGCCAACGGATTGACGTTAGCATCTATAGTGATATATCAGAAAATACATTAATTGTTTCATGTGTGTAAAGATAATAAAGAAAATCATTTAAATAAAAATGCTTATTGGTGCAATCTCACTCTTATTTAGAGATTTTGAATCCTCCATTTCTAATATTGCCTCAAATTCAAGTAATATATTCCTGAAATTTGTAAATTTTTAAAATCTGTGTTTTTTATAACACAAGTTGTTTCTGACTTTCTAATGCAAATTAGGACATGCTTTATCCATTTTGGATGTTTTTACATATTACCATTCTTAGTAATTTTATGAAAGATAAAAAAGGTAGCTCTACTATCCATCCAAAGATCAGCCTTTTAATTACATAATTGCATGAGTTTCTCTTGCTCCTTAATCTCTCAGCAGTCTTTGATAATAATGATATTGCATTATAACATATTGAGAATCAGGGAGAACTTTTCATTGCAGTCAGACTTGCAATGCATCTAAAAGTCCTTTCTCAACAATGAAATATAGCAGACTTAAGTTGAAGAGAACACATTAAGCCAACTTCTGTAGTATCTGTAAGACTATACACTTTAAGAAAATATCTTTTGATATAAAGGTTATATATATATCAACCACTTTTTTCAAAAGTTATCATGCCATTTCCAGAAGATACTAAATGGGTCAAATTGATTACATCAATTCAATAGTATAACACATTCTTCCCATCCCAACAGTCCTAGAAATTAGTTTTGTGATAAATGGAGCATTATATATGGTCATTTTTAAAAAATAATTTCTAGCTCCATATTGCCAAGAGGTAACTGGTAAGACAGACCCTTATCACATAAAACTATCAATCAGTCCTCTCTTTACTGTAAAAGACATAGTTTATCTACCCTAGGGATAATACACCTATCACCAGGTATGACAAGTGGGCTAAGATTATCAGAGGAAGAGAGATATTCCTGTCCTACTTCTCAGCCCAGTTTCTCTTTTAAAGGAACTACAAAAAATGTGGTTTTACCATCAATTTCAGAAAACAATTCTAGTATTTACTCTATAAAAATATTATAAAAATGTTACTGATAACACTGATGTAACAAAAGAGTATTCTCTCTCTTAGCATGGACCAATTTTGTTGAATAAATAACAGATATGGTAAGTTGAAATGAATAATTAATGGGTCACTGAATATATGTTGCACCAATTCTTACTTTGCCAAGGAAAAATAAAATTAGACCTATAGTCATTAAACCATGATAGTAGATTAAAGAATGACAATCACTCTCACTAAGCACAAATTACGTCTTCCAGATTTTGAAGATTTGAATTCCTTAACAGAAAATAATAAACGAGTTTATAAATCTGTTCTTGATACCAAATATCTGCAAAGCTTTTCAAGAATGCTTGTGAGTATTTTATAGAAGTCAACAATACATGTGCATAAACATAGATAAAAATCAACTAAATTTATTTTTCTATGAAGAATTGCACATTGAAAATACTCTTTTTGCAAAATGGAAAAAAAAAAAAAACCATAACAAGAGCCTTGAAATTTTTGAAAAATATTTTCCTTTTTTCCCCACAAAATATGATTTCTAAAAGTGGTGGGCCCTACTAAATATCAAGATAGTTGTCACGGTGCTGATATATTGAATTATTTAAAACTCATTTTCTAAAAAGATAGCATTTTATTAGGCAAATCTCAAAGGTCTATTTTTTACTCTCCTTCCAAGTTCTAAAGAAATCAAAATGAATATACTTGAGTCAGTATCTTTTAGTTACAGCTGTTGTATTATTTATAACAATAGCATATGAAATCATTCTCTGATCATATCAGAAGTTTACAAAAAGGATGAGTTGACTTAACATGCTTTGAATATCGGATATTAAATGTAATGTTCTAGATCGGATTTATCTCTTAATTTTGCACGTGTAACTTCCCTCCATAGATTCTTTTCATCCACTGTCATTAGTAAAAATAAAACACATCCAAGTCTCCATCAAATTTTCTGCTTTTCCAACTATACATTCTCAAAATGTTCTTTTTGAAACTGATACATCTTAGCAAAAGATAAATCTATTTCCGTAACAACTATTGCACTTTACAGAATCTATTTGCTAAATGTTTAGTACTCTTGAGAGTCTTTACTTAAATTACTTTGTTTGGGAGAGTAGGTTGAAGACACTAATAAAACTTAAAAAGAAATCAGGAAACCAAGGTATTGCATTGCTGTGATTTTATAGATACTGCCTGCTTTTTTTATTGCCAGTGTTCTGTAGAAAAACAAATCACAAAATCTGCATTAAATGCTGATAACATTCCCACTGGTAGAAGGCTTTATGAGATAATATAAAGATCTAAAATTTTAGAACCATAAAGGGAAAAGAAGTGAGTATAAATGAGCTCTTGATAAAGAACTTGTTAAGAATAATTTCTTAAAAGTCTGCATTAGATAAGTAAGATTACAGATTCGAAGGTCTAGGGGTTTTTCTTCACTTTTTGGTAATTAGTTCTAATTTCATGTTAAGTTCCAAATAATTTATTAATTGTATTTTGAAGTAATTTGAAACTAACAGAGAATTTATAAGAATCATACAGAGACACCCCATAACATCTCTTACATTCTTGGTTTATAATAATTTGCCTTATTTACTGTATCATTTTCTCACTTTCTCATTGTGGTTTACAACACACTCCACACTCTTTCTTATCTCCATAGATGTCTTTTTTGCTTGAAAGGCCCTCTTTCCTATTCTTCACTTGGATAATTCCTACTTGTGATTCAACACTCACTTAATTTACACAAAAATCTACTTACTCATTAACATCTGCTTAAGTATTATTAATTCTGACCTCTAGATGGTAGAAAAGTAGACCTGAAAATAAGTTTTCAAGAGACTTACAATTTTCTGCAAAATTAGGCAGTCAAGTTACAATGATTACTTTATTACATTGAGATGGGTAGTTTAATAGAGAAATCAGGTCCTCAATACATCACATTCAGATATTGGTATTAAAGAAGGTTAACACATAGGAGTTATATATAAACTAATATTTGATAGAGGAATTATCCAGACAAAATTGAGGTAAGAGGAAGAACATTCAAGGAGAGTGAACAGTACAGATAAGTAATGAGATATGATGAAAGATATTTATTGTACAGCAACAGAAAATACTTTAGCCTCTCTGGCACATAGATTGTGAAAGGAAAAAAATGCAAAGAGAATACTGGAAAAATAATTCAGGAAAAATATTCAGGGTAAGCCCATTCCATATTTTATGTTTTAATGAATTTGGATGTCATCCTTAATCTAATGGGAAGCTACTGATGAATTTAATCAGGGAAGTCCAATTTTGAAAAATCACTCAGCCACCATGAGAAAAAGCTAGAAATAAACTTGTCTTAGAAATGCCTTGCCTATGCCATCGTCAAATAATAATCTTTTTGAAAAAACATAATCTTTTTGAAAATTGTTTAACATCTCATTGAGACCTAGTTTAGTGCTTTTCATAGTAGTTGCTTAATAAGGATTTATTGCTGTCAGTAAATTTATGAAGTGGATGATTTATTAAATATATGAATTTAGCCAACCAAAATACTATCCTTTGTTGCTCAATAATCCTTTTCTAATAAAATTAGAATATTGAAAGGTGGGAAGATTGATTAGTAGGGCAATTATTTTGATTTATTTTTCAAATATTAAGTAAGTTTTTTTAGATGAATTTGTATCAGCATTGGTTTTTCTTTTGTATCTCTGAAAATAGTTTTAGACATATGCTAATACATAGGAGTTCCAAGGAAACCTGGACTGGTTTTCTTTGGTACCCTAACCAACACAAACAGAACAGCTTAAAACAAAATCCATTTATTAGTTCACCATCCTTTTAAGTCAGAAGTCTGGGCACACTGGATTCTTAACTTAGATTCCAGTTCCGTAAAGACCTTAGAATGAAGGTCTCTTCCTTGATGTTAACCAATGGTTACTCTGAGCTCCTTGAAGCTGTTTCCAAGGCCTTTCTATACGGTTCTCTCCATGTTCAAAGCCAGGGCAGTGCATCAGTCCTGAACGCATTTGGAAAAGCTGTGTTTTCTTTATTGCTATCGGTCAGAGAAAATGCTGTTTTAAAATGGTTTATAATTAATTAGCTTGAACTTACTAAGATAATATTCTTTTAACTCAAACTCTTCCCAGAAATGTATTTTCCCATGTAAAACCATAATCATCTGATGATATTTTATGAACATAGTCCAGGGTTTAGGGCTAGAAATCTTTTAGGGCCATTCTATAAATCTGATTAGCACAGAAAGCAAAAATTAAAATTAAATCAGCTGACTTCACATATTCAGTGAGATGAGAGAGCTTATAAAAAAGCATACATGAAGACACAAATTTATCTTTGAATTTTCATGAGTCAAAGATCTTAGACTGGAACTGAACTAAAATTAGTTCAGATTCTACTTTAAATAAAATCATTAATATTTTTTCATGCAAGCCTCTTGCTTGATTAGAGCTTTATCTTGAAATTAACATTTCCATTTACTAATTCAAGTAGGTGGATGGATGAAGGAAATAATGGCACAAATAATATCATAGCTTCATCAGAATATTTCCTGAAAATATAAGTGCATTTGTACAATAGCCACCAGGAACCCAGAGAGATGTTTCTATTACATCGTGCAGTGTTGTGGAGGCTTTAATCACATCCCAAACACTAGTCCACTGCCAAAATAAGTGTTATTTTTGGTAAATTGTAAGGACATACAAAAATTATCATAGTGCATTTATTACAATACCTGGCACATAAATATGCTCAAAGCAAAGAGGGTACAAATGGGAAAAGACAAAAGACAGAAGGAAAGAAAAAAAAAAAAAAAAAAAAAAAAAAAAAAAAAAAAAAAAAAAAAAAAAAAAAAAAAAAAAAAAAAAAAAGGGAGAAAAAAAGATAAGGAAAGAGTAAGAAAAGACAAAAATGGCAGGAAAGAAAGAAAGAAGGAAAGAAAAATAGAAGAGAAAATAAGGAGGAAATAAGAAGAAAGGAAAGAACTATGGAAGGAAAAATGGAAGAAACAAAGGTAGGAATGATGAAATGGAGTAAGAAAAGAATAAAAGACATTTTTAAATATTTAGAGGTTAAATAAATGCTCTAACTGCCTTTTTCACTCCTACAGTTTGCCACCCTGAAGCCTGCTGGACATAAACATACATGCACAGGGGAACTTCCCTCTATTTTTATACCCCTTTACTCCCCCTAGGTCTCCAGGGTCCTCCACCCTTCCATTTACCCTGGATCTACTTCCACAACCACTTCTAATGTTGTGTTTTCTTCAGCCACCAGCTTCCCTGCTCTAACAGCTGACCTGGATTTGCACTTTATTTTACAAAAAGTATTTAGACCATTAGGTGAGATTTTTCTTAGATTGACAAACTTTTTCTTATAAATCAACCAACTTCAATCATAAACGTTTAAATTGAGGCCAGAAATTGACCTGTTTCTCAGGCTAATGAAGTTCATGTGTGTTTTAGTTTTTGTTGGTTGATTTCATGTCCTGTGCATTTCCTGTACACAGTATACACAGTTGGGTCTTGCTTTTTTTCTTTCTCTTTTTAAAATTTAAATTGAAGTTCTCTACCTTTAATTAGGGAGTTTAACACAATTTAATTTTTTTAAAAGAATTTATTTATTTGTTTGACAGAGAGAGAGAGAGAGAGAGAGAGAGAGAGAGAGAGAGAGAGAGAGAGAATGCACAGGAAAGGGGAGGGGGGAGGGAGAGGGAGAAGCAGGTTCCCCACTGAGCAAGGGGCCTGATGCCTGGCTGGATCCCAGTACCCTGGGATCATGACCTGAGCTGAAGGTAGACTCTTAACCAACTGAGTCACTCAGGTACCCCTACTTTTTGACAAACTTTTAAAGTATTCCATCATTATTTCTTTAAATACCTGCTTTTGTATTTTATGAGGAATATATTTACACATATATTAGAGTATTGAAGTTTACCCATAGCCCACTCACATGATTTTTCTTAATATAATTTTTTCTTTCTGCAATTTGTTTTGGATAGTTTATATTGCTTTGTCATCAAGGTCACTAATCTTTCTTTCTGCAATTTCTTATTTGTCATTTATCCCAACCAGCACATTTTTCATCTTATATGCTGTAGACTTCATCTATAAAAATTTGATACTGGTCTCATACATATCTTGCATATTCCGACTTAACCTTTTGAGTATACACTATATAATTATAATTACATTTGAGATTCTTATATGTTCATTTTAGCATGTGTATCAGTTCTGGGTTTGTTTATATTGGTTGCTTTTACTGCTTTTCCTTGTCACCACAGAACTTATCTTCCAGGCTCTGAATGCCTGATAATCTTTGACTGGATTCCAGACATCATAAATGTTACCTATTTGGGTGCCAAATGTTGTCTGGAATGCAGTTATATTCCATGAAAATTATTTGATACTCTTTGGTCTTGTTTTTCGTACATATGAGTTAAGACCAATATACTTGAGGATCTGTGGTCTTATCTAGCAGAAGTACAAGACAATTGCTATTTTTTTGTTTGTTTTTGTTGTTGTTATTGTTGTTGTTGTTTTAAATATTTTATTTATTTGACAGAGAGAAACACAGCCAGAGTGGGAACACAAGTAAGGGGAGTGAGAGAGGGAGAAGCAGGCTTCACGCCGAGCAAGGAGCCTGATGTGGGACTCGATCCCAGGTCACCGGAATCATGACCTGAGCCGAAGGCAGTCATTTAACCAACTGAGCCACCCAGGCGCCCTTTTGTTTGTTTTTTAACTAAGATACGTATAATGGGATCATGGGCATATGAATGCATACTTATTTTATGATATACTCTAGAAAGTCATTCTAGCTTATTTTTTACTCCAAGTAATTTTCCATTTGATTCAATTAACCTTACTGAATTAACTTATTTGAAAAGAACCATGTGGAATTCTGGACTGGTGATGTGAAAAACTCTGAGGACTCTTTCACCAACAAAACAACAATTGTTAAAAATTAAGAGGGTGGTAGATCCTTGAGAGCAGCAAACTAAAATAATAGATTCATTAGTCTATCAGAACCAAGGAAATATACAGTTAAAAAGAATCTTACTGTGTTAGAACATATATCAAGGACAAGCTTCATAGATTATCCCTGAGAGGAAGCCTAAATTTAATTGAATCATACCACGGAGCAATTTATGGCACAGGGCATTGCCACAAATAGAGCAAGAAACCATACTTGAACAACTGTGTGTAACCAACACAAGCTGAAAGTTTAACAGAAAGATTAGGAAAAGGGCCCTAATAGAACCACTGTCATCTCAAGGTGACATTTGCAAGTCTTATCTGCACTCTTTGAAGAATAACATCATAGGCTTCATATTATATGGGAAGTAGACTTAAAAAAAAAAAATAGTCCACTAAGCAAATGAACAAACAACCCAAAGATAATCCCCAAAGTGGATGGCAGTATCCAGAGTTGCTGCAATATACTGATTCAAATTTTCAATGTTCAACCAACTGCCATTAGACATTCAAAGAAACAGGAAAGTGTGACACATACACAGAGGGGAAAAAAAAAAGGCAGATGATAGAAACTGCTTGTTAATAGGGCCCAAAGTTCAGATTTATTAGACAAAGCCTTTAAAGGAGCCATTATACATATATTCAATGATCAAAGTAAAGTATGCTTTGAAGAGCAAAAGAAGGTAAGTAGAGACTATCAGTAAGGAGATACAAATTATATGAAATAACCAACTGAAAATCCAGTAGTTGAAATGTAAAATAACTGAAAGGAAAAGTTCACCAGAGGTACTCAACTCTAGATTTAAGTTGGCAGATGAAAGAATTAGTGAACTTGAAGAGAAGTCAAAACGGTTTATGCAGTCAGAATAGAGTGGCGGGTGCATAACGTGAAGAAAAATAAACCCTCAGAGAACTGTGAAAAGGCATTGTGTTCAACATACACATGAGACTACCAGGAGAGGCAAGAGGATGGAAAAGAAAAAAAAAAATATATATATAGTAATAATTAATGGCTGAAAACTTCACAAATCTGATGAAAAACACTTACACATCAAGAACTTCATCAAGTAGAAGAAACACCAAGAGTTGGGCATCTGGATACATCACAATAAAAATGTTGAAAGAGAAATGTAAAGAGAATATTTTAAAAGTGGCAAGACACAAGGAATTGTGTACAAGAGAACTCCAATAATATTTCTAGCAGAATTCTCATCAGAAACAATAAACCAGAATAGGAGTGCTTGGGTGGCTCAGTCGGTAAACATCTGCCTACAGCTCAGCTCATGATCCCAGGGTCCGGGGACTGAGCTTCACATCAGGTTCCCTATTCAATGGAGAGCCTGCTTCTCCCTCTCCCTCCGCTGCTCCCCTTGCTTGTACTCTCTCTGTGTCTGTCTGTCAGTCTCTCTGTCAAATAATTAAAAAAAAAAATCTTAAAAAAAAACAACAGAAAATAAGGGAGTAGATAGTAAAGTGCTTATATAAGAAATCTTATATACAGCAGAGAAAGAATAAAATTTAATTACTTGGATTATTTTAAAAAAGTGTGAGTTTAGAATTCAAAGGCATATGAAAGTATCAGTGTTTACAGAAATGTATTTTCTATATTTTAGCTTCTTTTTAATTAGCATGGAAACCATATTATCATCTAAAATATAAAGGTAAATGGCTCAATTAATAAAACATGATCTATGAACACATCTAATCCGTAATGCGTAAGTCTATGGAGAAGTAAAGAGGTTTGTGATAAGACATAAATAGTTGGGAGAAAAGACATCACAGACAGTTGCCTGACAGGAAGACTAAGATTTAATCACCCGAAGCTGTTTTTGCAGCTAATGCCAAAGCATGTTAGCTTTGCCATCAGAAAGCGGGATGCCTGTCAAGTCCGCAGTAAAGCAAACGGAATTGCTGCCGACGCGCTGCCCACGGACAACAGATGATCCTCACACGCCATTTATTTCACTCCTGCACATTTTGATCTTGTGTTGTGTTATCTATAGAAAACACAGAGCCTGTATATCACTACAAAGGGACTTCTAGTGGAGAAAAAAAAAAAAATTGCTGCTAAGTTAGAAAAACAAAAACAAAAAAATGCTTCTTCAGAGTTTAGTTTAAAATGAGAATCTATCTTCATTTGGATCATAATATCAAAAGGTACTAAGCTTTAAGGGAACATAAATAAAGTGTTTGGATTTGAAAATGGGTAGGTGATTAAAAGGTTTCCATAATCTTCCTCAAAGACACAGCTAGTAAGTGGCAGTGCCACTATTTATAAATATCCATTATTTTGGGGGTCATGAGTTTTCCTTTACACACCCCACATTCTTCTCACTTTTTGGCCCAGACTGTCCAAATTTGGACTGTCTGAGGATCTAGGTGTTGCAGGATCATCTTTGAGACAACTCTGGCTGGCTTCAGTCTGACTAGAATCAGTTGCCTTGTAAAAACAGGGACTTCCACAGAATTTTCCATTAACAGTGTTAGACCTGGAGTAAGCTCCACTTCTGGATATCTGTGTCTGAATCCACATGGTCAGTTGTCACAGATTATTTACAAAGATGAGTCCAAGATGACTTTTATCTTTATTCTATTTTTTTATCACTTCCTCCCTCTCATTGACTTTTTTTTTTAATTTGAATAGAGAAAGTTTAATATAAAGACTAATTTCTGTAGTAAGAGATTAAAGTGATAGAACTCTACAATTTTACTTTTATTTTTTCACTTTTTAAATAATAATTTATTTTATTTTTTCAGTGTTCCAAGATTCATTCTTTATGCTCCACATCCAGTGCTTCATGTAATTCGTGCCCTCAATACCCACCGCCAGGCTTCACTAACTTCTTTATCTTGTTTATTTCATTGTTCTTTGTCTTCTTCCTTCTGTTGGTATCCTTAAATCCTTCATTCTCTTTCCCATTGAAAATTATGCAGAAATAAATGTAGGGAATAGTCAAGAAAAGAAGAACTTTCCATGAAAGCCATTGTGAGGTGAAATTTTTAAAATACCAACCTTTGATATGTTCAAGAAAAATAATCTAAACTAAAAATAATAATAATATATAATGTGGAATATTATTTTGTGAACTTTTAGTTAAGGTTGAATCATTATATCAATCAATAATTCTGGTCAAGGAAACCACACATCAAAATCAAATAGGATTTCTACTTAAATCTTTACCTTAATGGAAATGAGTGTTTGATGAGACAGAGGCTTATAATTGAAATATTTGTTAGCAGGGAGAAAATCTGCCTGCCTCTCTGCGGATTTGTGATCTCTCTCTCTGTTATCTGATGTGGGGCGCCTGGGTGGCTCAGTTGGTTAAGTGACTGCCTTCAGCTCAGGTCATGATCCCAGAGACCCAGGATCGAGTCCCACATCGGGCTCTCTGCTCGGCAGGAAGCCTGCTTCTCTCTCTCTCACTTCCCCTGCTTGTGTTCCCTCTCTAGCTATGTTTCTCTCTGTCAAATAAATAAAAATCTTTAAAAAAAATATGAGACTTTAAAAGTTATCTGATGTGAAGTAATGAAGGAAAATTCATTAATTTCAATGTTAAACCTTGAAGGAAATTTCCTAAGTACTACAATGTTAAATCTTACCTGAATAATTAAACACACATACACAGGAACACATACTCACTCATACGAGATCATACTAATTTACATAGCTGAAGATTCAAAAAGCTAAAAAGAACTTAATAATTTAAATGTGGTAGGCAGAATAATAGGCCCCAAATTATCTATATCCTAATCCCTAGAATTTGAAAATATGTTTCCATATATGTCAAAAAGACTGCACATTTAGTTAAGGACCTTGAGATGGAGAGATTATCCTTTACTACATAGGTAGGACCAATTTAATCACATGGGTTCTTTTAAATTATAATATAATTTGGAATAAATTTTACCATCCATGTATTATAAACAATATTATTTTATAATTTATAATTTGAAGGGATTTCTACACTATATTACATTGAACATCTTATTTATTAATTCTGCAAATAAAAAAGTATGCACTTCACAATGAATGACAAAAGATGGTGGGTTAGGGGTAACACTTCTTACCCTTTTTTCAGGGGATCCTGGGACTCAATTTTTGGGTTGATGCCACATGAATTGCAAGCAGAATTGATACTAGGGGATTCCAGGTGGTGGAGACACACTGTTTAGTGCTTAACCACTCCCTCCTATGAGTTGTTTTGTTGTTTTGTTTTGTTTGTTTTGTTTTGTTTTAGGGAGAGAGATGAGAGCATTACAAGATGAGGGAGGGTCAGAGGGAGGGCAGACTCCCACTGAGCACCAAGTCCAACATGGGGCTCTATCCCAGGACTTTGAGATCATGATCTGAGCCAAAGGTAGCCACTTAACTGACAGAGCCACCAAACGCCCCAGAAAATATCTTAACTTATGCAAGGAGTCCTTAGGGAATTGTATCACCAATGAGGAGAAAAAGAACCAGAAAGGAAAAAACAAACAAAACAAAACAAAACAAAAACAAGAGCTGGGATTTAATAAAGCACGTATCTTTTATTAAGAAGTAAAGAAAGAGGGTGCCTGGGTGGCTCAGTGGGTTAAAGCCTCTGCCTTTGGCTCAGGTCATGATCCCAGCATCTTGGGTTCTCTGCTCAGCAGGGAGCCTGCTTCCTCCTCTCTCTGCGGATTTGTGATCTCTCTCTGCGGATTTGTGATCTCTCTCTCTGTCAAATAAATAAATAAACTCTTAAAAAAAAAGTAAAGAAAGAAATGCTGAAATGTGGAATTGGTTATTTGTTTATCTTAGCCCAGAAATTATATGCATTGGTGTAATATGTAGAGAGAGTTTTCTGTGAAGACTGGCCTTTCTAAATGTATCTATCAAGCAGTAGATTCCAGATTCTTTAGTGCACCTAAAAAATAAGTTCCCTGGTGGTTATGAGAGCACCTTATTCTAACATGGTTTCATGTCATGGATTTTTTTCCTTTTACCTCTAAAGACTCTTTTCATGGGATATTTCCCTGGGCATTCAAGGCATATCTAAGCAAAGTGAAAAAGAGGTCCAAGAAAATAAGAAGAGAAATGGAAAGCTAAATAGGAGAATCTTTATGAATATTCATGTGTGATTTTTACATTTATTATAATGTGTAATATCATCAATGTTTTATACTTTGCAAATATGGTCTTACCAATCCTTTACTCTTTAATTTTCAGTAATTTTCCATGATAAAGTGTATGGTATGTGGAAAGATAATTTTATTATGTGTATACTGCATATCAGTTAACTTCATCTTTCACCTTAAGCATCTCAACCTAAGTTGAAGAATTTAAAATCTTTGTAGTTCATTAACAAATCTCTTCCATGCTTATATGTGCTTTGCCTCCACCTAGGATGTTCCCCTTCACCTCATCATCTGGAATCATCTAGCCCCTTTACAATAGATTTCACTTCCTGTGGGAGGTCTTCTCTGCCTACTCTAAACTGATTTAAGCTCCTACTTCTCTGTATCACTTTTTAACTTAACTCTGTATGTACAGTCATCAAACATTTTGCAATATCATATCATTAATATGCTTGTTAGCTTCCTACTAGAAACCATGGAAAGTGCAAATAATGTAACTTTTTGTGGTACTTATAAAATTCCTAAAAGCCCAGTAAATATGTAATTGGAGAATGAATGATAAATTGTTTGGTAATGGAAGAGGGTGGGGAGTTGGTAGTGAGTCTTTTTTTGTTGTTTTAAGATTTTATTTATTTATTTGACACACACACAGAGAGAGAGAGAGGGAGAGAGAGAGAGAGAGAGATATCACAGGTAGGCAGAGAGGCAGGGAGAGAGAGATAGGGAAGAAGACTCCCTGCTGAGCAGTGAGCCGGATGTGGGGTTTGATCCCAGGACTCTGAGATCATGACCTGAGCTGAAGGCAGAGGCTTAACCCTCTGAGCCACCCAGGTGCCCCAGTAGTGAGTCTTGATCAAACTAAAATTCAAATGTCAAAGCAGAATCATTGATTCTTAGTCAGAAGTGGATTAATAGTAAACTCACCATCCTTAGGACTAGGGCTTTGGAGGCAGATGAGGGTAACTTTAATAATAACATAAACAACCTGCTCATGTTCTCATTTGTCTGGGTAAATTATCCAGCCTTTTCATGGTGTCTTTGCCTATGTATTTCTCAGTTGTTCCTCAGGATGGCCACCTGGACTCTTAAACATATTTAAGACATAATACCTTGAAGCCTCCACTGACCTTTCTCTCCTGTTCTAGCTTCCTCTTGGTAAAATCTTCTGCTCATCAATATGCTGAAGTTCCTCACTGCCACCATTCCTTATGTTGACCACCAAAGAGTCCCAAAGCCACAATCCTCAAAGTTCAGGAGGTATAGTAGTAAGAATGAACTCAATTTCAATTCGTTCTATTGCTTACACATTCTAGGAGGTACTATCCATATCTCAGAAATTCTCCAGGAAACAGTGTTTTCAGGCTCTGCTGTTCTCCACATGGACTCAAAGAAGAAGAAGAAAAAGTAGTTCAGAAAGATGAAGGAAGTTCAGAGTGGTCTTTCTTCTTGTCCCATAAAGACCTTGTGTACTATTTTAGATTTCTAGGACTACTGTTATAAACTATCACAGATGGGGTATCTTAAAGCAACAGAACTTATGGTCTCATATTTTCAGAGGCTAGAAGTCCAAAATTAAGATGTCAGCAGTGCCATGCTCCTTCCAAAGATGCTAAAAAAAGATATGTTCCAGATTTCATTCTTATTTCTCATAGCCTCAGATGTTCCTTGATTGGTAGAAGCTTCATCCCAATTCTCCTTCTTCACAAGGTATTCTCTCTGTCCTCACAATGTCTCCCCTCTGTATTTGTGTCCAAAGTTCCCTTTTATCAAGGACACCAGTCATACTGGATTAAGGCCCACTCTAATGACCCCTTAAATAACCTGTTTACGTCTACAAAGACCCTATTTTAAAATAAGGTCATATTCTAAATTATTGGGGGTTAAACCTCTAACATACCTCTCTTGGGGGACTCAGTTTGACTCAATGTTTCCAAACATTTGTGCTTTCCCATAAAACCACAAATACCTTCATGTCTATAGATCATAGATGGCCTAAAATCACAGTACCCAGGTATATTTAACAGAATCTAAATCCTCCTTGCCCTCAGGATTAGGATGCTGGAAAATTGGGGGAATATTAAAGAAAAAAAAAAAGTAATCTCATTCTTTCAAACATTCTGTGTGTAAGAAAAAAAATTGACTATAATAAATCACCAATATCTATATTTTATATGCACCAGACAATCTGAATGACATGAAAAAGCAGAAATTGCTAAGAATGAGGATGTGAGCAGGAGGCACCATTCAAAATGGGCGAATATTTACAAAAGACAAAAACTTACCATATGCAATGGAATCCTTAGGATTCCCCAAGGAAATGTGAAAAGTATTTGACATTTTATTTTTTGAAGGAATTTCTTGAAAAATATTTTACTTTTACTGACTTTTTTCTTTTTTTGAAAACTTTACACTGATTTCTTTTGGAAATAATACCATTTGTACACTCCTTGCTTTATTCTACTACTTTCATGATGAAATATCATAAATTTAATATTTGATTCATCTGGAATTGATTTGGTAGGATTTTAGTGTAGGATGGCTACTCAGTTTCCTGAACAACAATTATTAAGTAATCCATACTTTGGCAATCACTTAAAATGCCATGCAGAAGTAAAATGCATTCTTATATGCCTGAATGTCTATTTCTGAAGGCTATTATATCCCTTTGACCTGTTTGCCTAGATCTACACTGTTAGCAATTTATTTATTTATTTATTTATTTATTTATTTATTTATTTAAGTTGGCTCCATGCTAAGCATGAGCTGGAACTGACATAGGGCTGGAATTCAGGAGCCTGAGAGCAAGACCTGAGGGTGATCAGGTGTCAGATGCTTAATTGACTCGACCACCAGGCTCCCCTAGCAATTTTATTTTTAATTACTCCACAATAGTTGTCTTTTTCTGATCTCCCAGTTCCTTTGTGTGCTTCTTTATGTGAATTTTTGAACCAGTTTGTTAAAGAACACATGCATGTGTGTGTGTGTGTAATTCTATTGATATTTTAATGAGATATCTTTAAATATATGGATTAAAATAAGTGGAATTGACAGCTTTATGAAATAATTTCATATACCCTAGAATGGTTTTTTTCTCCTCAAAATAACAATAATCTTTATATATATCATTCATATTTTGTTTCTATTTTAACTCTTTTGTGTTCTATGTAAGTAGATTATTCATTCAATTTCCTCACTAGTTGGTTATATGCTTTATTTGTTGTTTCACTTTCCCTTTCTCACCCTACAATTCACTTCTGTGGTAACACGAGTTGGAACCAAAACAGGATGAGTGATCTTCGAGGTTGGGTGTAGAGTGCAGCCTGCCCTGGAGGGTGGTGATGGAGGTGGGTGATGTCTGGTTCAGGAGAGGACTGATTTAATGAAGCAAACAGTAAGTATAATAGAAGCAGGTTTCCTTCTTATTGGTGTAGGGAGTTACACATTAGGAGGAAAAAAAGAAAAGGGTATGTTAATATTTTTATACAAATATACACACATATGTATAGATAAAAATATTCTTTAGCTTTCCCTCCTGAGAAGACTTAGGAACAGCAACACTCCAAGAACAAGCTGTCTCTGAAACACATTTTTATGCTGAAAGCTTGAAAGGGCTCAAAGAATGAGAAACATGCCAGCAAGATTCAGAATCTAACCTGAATTGGTTCTATGGGCAAACTGGGGATTGTCTGAGTCTGTTGGTAAATACTTTTTATTTAATAATATGATTGAATCTTATTTTAAGATAATTTCACATAGGTAGAAACTGGAGAAAGCACTTGTCATGTAAATTTACTCATTTTGGCCAAATTTCTTATAATATAATCGTTTAATATAGACCTTTATTTCAGATTATTTTTCCAGATGTGAAAAGAATTTTATTGTATTGATTACTAGAGGTCTTTGGTAAAGATGTATCATCTATTTGTGAATAAAGGACAAAGAAAAATTTTGCACCCCGCAATGTACAGGAGCATCAGGGCTGCTCCAGTCACTGTTGGAGTTGGCTGTGTGAGGGAGAGAGCTGCGGGACCTGTCTGCAAACCTCTTGGCACCTTTCATGGATAGTGCACGTTTGGATGCCTCGATACAGATTATGTAAGAGAAAACCCGTCCTCTACTCAAGTCACACCAGCTGTCATCACTGAATAGCATTTATTAGAATTCAGCAATGCAAACTCATGCAATAGTTTTCTTCCAAACAGCAGCTCTACAAACCACAGTTTTCTTTGCATCCTGCACATTCCAGTTCTCTGCCCATAGCCATTGTTAACCAGATGCTTATAGATTAACCATGGACCAAAACGTTTTAACAGTACCCCCACAAATATATTTATTGTAGTTGAAAAACAGGGCAAAGAAAGGGGAAACCCTAGGGCATAGTCAGTCAAAATGCTTTTACCAGCAAATGGTTTGGGGGATCATAAAGAAAACTAAGAGACTTGGCTAATAAGGTCAGTGCCTATATGAAAACTAGAATCCCAATATCAATCACTTAACCATCAGTGTTAAAGCCACCTGAAACACTTCACTTGTTAAGAAAATTAATATCTAGTTCATTAAAAAAAAGGTCTAATATTTCTTTTTACCTAATCTAATAGTGCTGAACTAACATTATATACAGACTTTATGCTTTATAACCAATACCTTTCTGTTGCATGTATCAACACACTAATATATCCTATTTTTCCTAATATATTTTCAAAGCTTCCACCATTTGCAAACTTGATTTATTAGTTTTTTTTTTTTTATCATGGTGTGTACTCTGTGCTAATATTTTTATAAGATTTTATTTCTTTATTTGACAGACAGAAACACAGCTAGAGAGGGAACACAAGCAGAGGGACTGAGAGAGGGAGAAGCAGGCTTCCCGCCGAGTAGGGAGCCCGATTTGGGACTCGATCCTGGGTCTCCGGGATCATGACCTGAGCCAAAGGCAGACGCTTAATGACTGAGCCACCCAGGCGCCCCAAACTCTGTGCTATTTTTAAACCATTTGCCTAAAATCAATTATAAGGCAGACAAAAAACAGTACATATTTGCCAGTGGTGGTTGGGAGCAGTATATATATATATGGTTTTATCTTCAAGTTATTTTAAAGTGAGCAATGTTTTTAATAGGACTTCTAAATGCAGTGACAGAACATCTCTTAGACCTCTGACTTTCCTTCATTTTCATAACAACAGTGTAAAGGTGAGCAGCTACTCTTATGCTTTGGTTTATTTTCAGCCCTGGAAAGGCTTACTGTTACTGTTCAAAGAGGTGAGGAGATGGGGTGCCTGTAGGAACATTTTACAACTTTCACGAGAAAGTACAAGAGCAATAATGCTTGATATGAAAACTTGTGCTCAAAAGTCAACAGACTGAGAAAGTTTTACATAGCTCTGAGTTCAAGAAAGTAGGGCAAAAAAAAAAAAAAAAGGAATGCACTATAGATTTTAATTGTTTCTCTATCAACCACACCATATAAAGGAACTATAACAGTTTATCATCTGCTATGTTTTCCCATTCCACTGAAGTGTAAACCCAGCTCTACATGACATCGTGTTCTAAGTTGCTGGCTCCAAAATATTTGAAATGGAAGGAAGTGTAGTGAGGGACACAACATTTTGCATATGGCACAACCTGTGTATTTCAGCAGCTTTGCCTTTGCCAAAAGCCATCCTCAAGTAGCTGGCAAAGCTTATATATGTACAGACTGAGAACATCTGTAACTTCCATCCTCACACTTCCTATGATAGAGTCAAACAAAAGTTGCATCTGTAAGCATAGTATCTGAAGAGAAGAAAGCCGGCATTTAAAATCAGAACATGAGTAAATGCAAAGTTTAATTAAAATATCACTCGCTACTTGGCTTATTTCACTCAGCATAATCTCTTCCAGTCCAGTCCATGTTGCTGGACTTGGAGGGAGGGGAGTGGAGGGATAAGAGAGCCTGGTGGTGGGTACTGGGGGCACCTATTGCGTGGAGCATCAGGGGGTGGGGAATGGGGAATGAATCTTGGAACACTGGAAAAAAAATTTAAGTAACAATAAAAAAAAAAAAGAAACAACAAATAAAAAAAATATATATATCACTCGCTAGAATAAGCTGCTCTGTTTTCTTTTTCCACTGGTGATGACAGATGAACATGGAATCACAGGCATGTGGAAATACATATTTGTTAAAATTAAGGAGTCATCCAGTCATTCGACAAAAATTGTAAAAGTGAATTTTGGAATGAAGCATAATGGTATATATTGTGGTATACTATGCTGGTGGAGTGTTCCATGGAATAGAAGATGAAAGTCCCTAGGTGGCTCAAAGGCTAAACATTGCCACCGAACACAATCAGAGCCTAGTTGAGGTAAAACCATAGTAGTAATGGTAATAGTAGTAGAAATAACAATAACTATGATTACTGTCATTCATTAAGTAACCATCATAAGCCAAATGTCATAATGTACCATTTAGTTTATCTCATTGAATTATTTATTTTTTTTAAAGATTTTATTTATTTATTTGACAGAGAGAGATCGAAGTAGGCAGAGAGGCAGGCAGAGAGAGAGGAGGAAGCAGGCTCCCTACTGAGCAGAGAGCCCGATGCGGGCCTTGATCCGAGGACCCTGAGATCATGACCTGAGCCGAAGGCAGAGGCTCTAACCCACTGAGCCACCCAGGCGCCCTATCTCATTGAATTATTAAATAAGTCTGTGTGTCCAGTTTCCTCAGCCTCAATCTTATTCCACAGTGGCACCCCAAATCTTCATAGTGCCCAGATTAGCATTAAGAGCAATTTCTCATGGCTCAGAATATCTCTTCATGTTTAACCAGGTCTCCAGGTGGGTCCTCCTTATTCTCCTATCTTCCAGGGATGCAGGCACTTACAAAATGCCAGAGGATTTCTTACCCACCTTCTGGAAAAGACAGAGATGGGTTGCTGTACCATGATTTTCCAAAACATAAAACAGGAAATTAGCAGGTTTGCGAATGTTGTGACAGGAACTCAAACTACCCCCAACCAGCTATTATGTCAAATTAAGGTCAGCCTCCAAAGTCTGGCTGTACTCTGAGGCTGGAGCCCTAGCTTGGGCTAAGGTGACTAACCCTGATACATGCCATGAGAATTCCTCAGAGAGGGTCCTAGTGGGATATCTCTTTTCTCTACTGATCCTGAAGTCTTATGGACATGAAGGGCAGGGGCTCAAGATGACCCCTGTTGTCTCCATCTTTACTTGTTTTCTCCAACTCTTGCAGTTGCCATCATTGAAACTTGGGCAGGAACCTCAGCTCTGAGGTCAAGGGGACTGATATAGAGGAATTAGTTGAGTGAAGGACCCTCTATATTCTGGACAAACACAAAAATGATCTTCAGACCTAGTTACTGATTGGTACCATAAACAATTGCTTCTCAGGTTATATTGACGTCTGACACCCTACAATATTGTTTCCGTATTTAGGAAACTAAAACGTAATTGTATTTTCTCAAATCCTATTCAGTCACTTTAAAATAATTTATATAACAATAAAAATCCAATGCCTAAGAAATAATACTACCACTTTGTTGCATGCTAATAAAGATAAAAAAATGAATATATCCTAATTCCTCATCTGAGTCATAAATTATTAATTCAATGTTTTCAGATGCTTTGAGGCTGCACAGAATACATCTCTCAAATTATTTTCAAAGTTTGTCATTTTGAACTCAGGCAGGGATAGACTTAAAAGCAGTGTTGGTCACCTGGTGCTTGTAATTCAAAAAGTGTCACAGGGGCGCCTGGGTGGCTCAGTTGGTTAAGCGACTGCCTTCAGCTCAGGTCATGATCCCGGAGACCCGGGATCAAGTCCCACGTCGGGTTCCCTGCTCGGCGGGAAGCCTACTTCTCCCTCTCACTTCTCCTGCTTGTGTTCCCTCTCTGGCTGTGTTTCTCTCTGTCAAATAAATAAAATCTTAAAAAAAAAAAAAGTGTCACAAACAGCGTACTAATACTGGTGCCACCCAGAAGTGTCTTGCCTATTGTTGTGAGGATCAGAATTCTAACTCAAACTAGCATGCAAAACGAAAGGCAAAATATCATATCATTAACTGGGAAGTTCAGAGATCCACTGAACCCAGCATCCAGATCCCTGAACACACCATTGTTTTCTCTGTCTCTCTGGCACACATGCACACACACACACACACACACACACACTCACACATACACACTCACACACATACGTAAGACTCAGAAACACACAGACAGGCACACACATAACTTAATCCTAGCAATGTTTCTGCTGTGCTATTCTCGTTTCATTCTACAGTTTTCCTTAACACAGTCACACAAGGTGGGCCAGACAGCTTGAGAAATCACATCCTTCCAAAGTGATAAATCTCTTTGGGGAAACTAATCTCTTTAACATCCATTTATGTTTCTTACAAGAGGCTGAATTTAAACAGGCTTCCTCCTACATGATCTACACTTGAGGAACTCTAGAGAACAAATGAGAGAAAACTGTAAGACAACCATTTGGGGTTTGAAAGTTGTTAGAACGGTTGTGTATTGGGCAGTGTGTATTGAGCTGCAGCCTGAGGTAAGGTTCATTAAAAAAATATATAGGAAGGCAGTTGGAGAGCTACTCTTAGTTCTCCTTGTTGTTGCCTTTGGATATGCAGTGCCTGACTATTCTGGTGGGGTTGGTGCCAACACTCAAAACTGCTGTGTAGGGCATCAAGGAGAGTATAATCAAGGAAGCAGAGGAAACTTGGTTGAGAGAGGTTTGAGGTAAACTTCTTCCAGAGAGACCTCTTCCAACTCCTACTCCCCGAGCCGCTGACTCTGACAGAAAGAAAAAGGTGGAGGATTTTAATAAAAGGAAAACTTCCTCTTAGTATTGTTTTTCCAGGACTATTCTATGAATTTGCCGTAACATTTTGAGATTTTAAATAAACTTCTTACTTTCTCCCAAACTCTCCTGAGACATTGCATAAGATTGTATTGATTCTATAAATTAATTTGGGAGAATAGACATTTAACAATAATAGTGGGTCCTTGGACTCGTGAATAAGGTGAATCTATTTAGGTCTTCTTTGAGTTTCATCAGTAATGTCTTGTAGTTTTTAGTGGATAGTACTTAGAGAACTTTTGCCACATTTAGTATTTCACATTTTAATGTTACACTACATGGTATTATTTTTAAATTTCTGATTATTTATAGCTACTATATATAAAGTCAAAAGAATTATATACATTGGCATTCTTTTTTTAAAGTATTAATTGATTAATATATTTATTTATTTGACATAGAGAGATCACAAGTAGGCACAGAGGCAGGCAGAGAGAGATGAGGAAGCAGGCTCCCTGCTGAGCAGAGAGCCTGATGCGGGCCTCATCCCAGGACGCTGAGATCACAACCTGAGCTGAAGGCAGAGGCTTTAACCCACTGAGCCATCCAGGTGCCCTATTCATTGGTATTCGTTTATTCTAAATTTATTTTATTTTATTTTATTTTATTTTTTATTTATTTATTTTTAAAAGATTTTATTTATTTGACAGAGAGAAACACAGTCAGAGAAGGAACACAAGCAGGGGGAGTGAGAGAGGGAGAAGCAGGCTTCCTGCCAAGCAGGGAGCCCGATGTGGGACTCGATCCCAGGTCTCCGGGATCATGACCTGAGCCAAAGGCAGTCGCTTAACCAACTGAGCCACCCAGGTGCCCCTAAATTTATTTTATTTTAGAGAGAGTGTGTGTGTGTGAGTGAAGATGGAGAGGGAGAGTACCTCAAACAGACTCCTCATTGAGTGTGTAGTCTGACACAGGGGTCGATCTCAGGACCCTGAGATCATGACCTGAACAGAAACCAAGTTGGATGCTTAACTGACGGAGCCACACAGGTGCTCCTGGTCTTCTATCCTGAAAACTTAAAACTCATTTGTTAAGTCAGGTAGCTGTTTTGTTGATTCTGTCAAGTTTTCTACATAAAAAATTATATTGTCTATAGATTAAGACAGATGTAATTTTATACATCATCCCTAAAATGATGACTTATCCCTCACTTAAAAAACAAACAAGCAACAAATATACCCTTTTTTCCCCTTGGTTGTTCTCCTAACACCAGACCTCTGAGTTTCATCCTTCTTTGTGTCTTCCTAGTGTCTTAAGCCTGAAAGGGACACTAACTCCTTTGTTACATAGAGTGCATTACCCAGACCAGGGATCCCTTCAATAGCCTATCCTGGCACTGGTGTTCTCCTTCCATCCCCATTTTTATAAAGAATCTCTAGGATCATATCAAGCATTCCTCAGATTTTTGTCTAATAGGCTTTGGAAGCTCATAGTAATATCCTTGGAACATCCACTTAAAAATGCCAGAAATACCTCCTTCATTTCATATAGTTGTGATACCTGTCCTCACAAATATACTCTCACTACTTGTATTTATGAATCATTTGGGAATAATTTTCGCCTCAGGGATTTAAGTTGTCAAGAACAATCTGATGTTGTTTGACTTAGATTTCACTGAGGCAAGCAATAAATTTAAAATAAGCTATTCTACCCCATTACCTGTGAATAGCTCATAATGCCATCCTAGAGGCTTGAAAAATTATATGCTTTTTTCAGTTATTTCAGGTTTTCTATAAATAAATGGTATCTAGTTGATAAGAGTAAAAAAGTATAATTTAAATTTCATTCTATAAGATCAACTTTTATGGGTATATTCATCAAAATAACACTCTTTAAAAGTTGCAAGTGACAAAGTTACTTAAATAGTAAATGGAATTTACATAACTGAAAGCCCAGAAATGGCTGATTTCAGACAAAACTTTATACAGTATCCATATAATATCATGAGAGTCCCATTTTCTTTTTTGTTTTCTTTTTTCTTTATTTTTAGTTTCTGGAGTAGAATTTAGTGATTCATCACTTACATATAACACCCAGTGCTCATCTCATCAAGTGCCCTCCTTAATGACCATTTAACCTATCCCCCCACCCATGGCCCCTCCAGCAACCTTCAGTTTGTTCTCTATAATTAAGACTCTGTTTTACAGTTTGCCTCTCTCTCTCTTTCTCTCTCTGTCTCTCTCTTTTTTTTTTTTTTACCCCTATGTTCATTTGTTTTGTTTCTTAAATTTCACATATTAAGTGATAGAGTCCTATTCTCTTTCCAGGTCCCCGCTCTCTCTTCTATAGCACAAGTGTGACCCTTAAGTTTTGCACAGATAAAGTCTTCGGTTGGTATGCTCATATACTTACAAAGTCTCTTTTTATCTCCTGAGATTTGACTGGATTATGTATTTATCCCTTAATTCATCATCACTGCTAGTTTGATGGGTCATCAAATCCTTCTTATGTGAAGAGTATTTTTCAGACTGTAGATGATGTTCTAATAGTAGGTTGTAAAATTAATACATAAATTTCTATACTATTTGTTTTTTTTTTTTAAGATTTTATTTATTCAACAGAGAAAAATACAGCCAGAGAGGGAACACAAGCAAGGGGAGTGAGAGAGGGAGAAACAGGCTTCCCGGCGAGCAGGGAGCCCGATGTGGGGCTTGATCCCGGGTCTCCGGGATCATGACCTGAGCCAAAGGCAGTCCCTTAACCAACTGAGCCACCCAGGCACCCAATTTCTATACTATTTGTAAAAATAATATACTAGAATAGAATAAAAGGGAAATTATTATAATGCATAATTCTTAATAGCAGTAATTAATATTTTCTGAATTTTTCCTTCCATATGTGTGTGAGCATATGCATATAAATTTACTGTTCTTCCATAGGATATGACACAAAAACTTTGACGTTTTGGACTAAGAAAACATGGAATCAGAGAGCTTCTAAAAGGTGAAATAGGGGCGCCTGGATGGCTCAGTTGGTTAAGCGACTGCCTTCGGCTCAGGTCATGATCCTGGAGACCCGGGATTGAGTCCCACATCGGGCTCCCTGCTCGGCAGGAAGCCTGCTTCACCCTCTCTCACTCCCCCTGCTTGTGTTCCCTCTCTAGCTGTGTTTCTGTCTGTCAAATAAATAAAATCTTTAAAAAATAAATAAATAAATAAAATAAAAGGTGAAATAGACATTATGTAAAACAATAAAACATCCCATCTACTATATATTTATTTGTCACCTATTTCATATATAATCTTTAAAAAAATGATGATAGTTCAACAAATATTTACTCTTTGAAGCTAATATTCGTACTGTTATCTTTGAAACCAATATTCTGAAAGCAATTTAATGCTTTTCTCTGTATTAAATAAAATATTATGTATAAAACATCCAGCATATTGTTTGGCTACATAAAGAGATTAAAAGACCAGGCAGAAACTACCAGTATCCTAAAGGGAATGACTGTTTTTACCAACAAGACAAAAATCTAATTACCTGCCTTGGGCTAGAACCAGCCTGACATAAAGGAGGTCTGTGACCTGAATGGAGGGCATAATTTATCTCAGAACCACAGGCACTGCTTAGCCAAGATGTAGAGGTTTAAAGGGCCCAGCTATATAGATTGGACATCCAAGAGTAGGGATTAAGGGAGATTGTTATATAACAGCAATCAATAGAGCATGCAGAATTTGACTTGTATATGAGTGATATTGAGTTTTGCCTTTTGAATATGTGAAGTTTAATGGAATTTGTTTTGTTTTGTTTTGTTCTGAATTATTTGCAGTTCCAATATGATCTCAAAATGCATTTACTAGGGAAACTTAACCAAGTAGAGCAGGACATTTCCATAAGAATATTGATGGACTTCCAAAGCATTTGTTTGTTTATCAGATTGTATTTGATGTATTTCATACTTATTTGGAACTTGCCATATATTTTCAATAAAACTAAATTACAAAATTCAAAAACTTAATAGCATTGGTTATCAACACAGCTTGGGAAACAAGCCTGGTATTCATGAGATATCAAGAACTATAGAAATTTTTCAATAAGTTGGTTGAAATTATAAAGACTATGCACAAGCCCAACATTCTCTTACAAAATACTTTCTTATAAGTATTTTTAAAACAGGTCTAAGTATCAAAAAATGAGGAAAGTGATAATCAGCAAGCCAAATATGTATAGAGAAAAAGGAATGACTTAAGCTGGGATTATTTCAGAAAAAATTTAGAGAAAAGGCATTGTTTGGATTCAGCCTTGGAGAATGGGTGGGATCTGTGAATAAGGATATAATATCTTATTTTCCATACTTGGATGTGCAAAAAATGCAAAACTATTATATTCAGATTAAATGTAGTCCAAGTCTGTAACCCTTTGAATATTGCTGACTACTGTGTTGGACAAGATAATCTTTGCTTGTTCTGGAAACAAGATACCTAAAGTCTCTATTCCCCAGATGTAGCAGAAATCAAGTCATTGTTTTTTGAGATTTTTGTACCTGTCCTAAGACTGTGTCCAGTAGTGTGCCTTCTTTTGCCAGTCTTTGCCCACCAACTCATGAGTTACCCTTCTCTTTTATTCTTTTTTTTTCCATGACAGGATAGTATTTTCCTTTCCCTCTCTATAGCCAAATCATAAACCCCACCAGGATTTTGGCCTTCTTGAAAAAAGCAAAGCCAGAAAGATAGGAATTCTATGAACAACTTTCTATTTTCTATGAACAACTTTCTACTTTCTGTCTAGGGAAAAGAAATTCCCTTGTGGTAAGGAAAAACAAAGCCCTACTGCTTACATTAATGATAAAAAAATACCTATATTTAAAAAGAAAAATTAATATCCACAGATATGACCTTGTTTAAAGTGAAAAAGTATTTTTGAGAAGTCCAGGAAGTGGAACAAATACATAAAAGATGTTGTAGACAAATAAGGTTGATATAATTAATAAAAAATTTTGATATAATTTTGCTTTAAATAAAAAAAGCATAGAAAATATTCTAATTTAAAATTAAAGTTGAGACTCTTTTAAGAAAATTTTGTATTTGGAATTCTAGGTAATGAGAAGCATCTTAGGTTTTGAATAGAGGAATGGCCTACTCAAAGCAATGTTTGGAGAATGTGGGATAGACTAAAAGGGAGAAATACAAAAACAAGGAAGCCTCAGTGGATAGTCCAAAGGACCCATAACCAAAAGGGTTTATTTTTCTGAGTCTTTTATGATAACGATTTGGCACATGTAGGAATTTATTATAAATGAATATGCGATTGAGTTACCTGACATGCTAGAAGTGTGAGGATAACAAAGGAAAGGAGGTAATAGAAAGAAAGATGACATTGGGAAGGCATTCAGAATGCAAACAAAATCTCAGAGTTAGGCTGGAAGATATGATCAATTATACATAAAGAATTCAAAAGTACAAATGATATTGTACATCATTTATTATTTTGATAACTGCAGGAAAACACAGATGTCAACACTCTGAAATCCACTGCTTAGAATACAAATTTGATAAGTAAACTAGGCAGCACACAAATCTCCATATAAATAATTGTCCTCAAATGCCAACACTGTCTGAGATGCAGAAAGGTAGATAAATTTCCACTTCTTCTCCCCTTGATTTCTGCTTTTAAGAGAATAATCTTTCATAATACAAGTAGAATTTTCTACTCTTGGAATGATTTTTGTCCTTTCTAGGGTGTGGAGGTTCAGGGGATTCCACTTAAAAGGAGTTTTAGAATTTTCAGATGTACCTGGGTAACTCAGTCATTAAGTGTCTGCCTTCAGCTCAGGCCATGATCCCAGAGCCCTGCATCAGGCTCTCTGCTCAGTGGGAAGCCTGCTTCTCTATCTCCCACTCCTCCTGCTTGCGTTCCCTCGCTCATTGTGTCTATCTCTGTCATATAAATAAATAAAAATAAAATCTTAAAAAAATATTCTCTAATGTTTGGTAGATTCAAAGGCCCAGATAAATTAATAGATATTTTATTATTACACACCCATAATAATTAAAATAGTTTTTTTAATTAGGCAAGTAAAGAATGTTTTCATTAATAGTAATGGGTGTATATGTGTTTGAGTATGTGTGCATGTGCGTGTGTGTGTGTGTGTGTGTGTGTGTGTGTGTGTGTAAGGATCAATGAACCCTCATTGCTATAGCCAGTTTTGCGATAAATAGGCTATGGTTCATTTTATAAGAATTACATCTTTTCTAAAACAAAAGGATTAAAACTACAACCAGAAGTCAAAAGAAGGGTGATAACAGATATGGTCTGCAAATTTGTTTTGCTTCAGTCATATTGGTATTTATTTTATAGTAATTCCCAACATTACAAAAGACAAATCAGGAGACTTTATCTAACAGTGTTGATGTCTGGCCTCTTGAACTCTTCTCTTGAAAACAATAGTTATGCACGAGTCTTTTTGTGTGTGCTCCGTTTGTATCATACATGCTTGGGTAAAAGTACCTTGGGCAGTATTTACATCAATTATAGGAAATATTGCAGCATTAGAAAAAGAAAAGGAACATATTTTTGTAAAAGATTTAGACTTCACATCAACTCATTTATTTATCAGAACAAGAGCCAATGACTGAGTGACAAAAATACAAAGATAACATAACAAAAAAACTTGTGTTAAAAAAATCTCTAATGCTAGCATACAATATGCCTAGCCTAATGAAATAAAATTGTTTCAATCTTTTTCTATCTAAATTTGTCACCAGTAATATTATCAGGCAGTGTAACAGAACTAATAAATTAAATCACTCATTTTCAGTGGAATAAAAGTTTTCAATTCCTTTTTCTGCATATCATACACTATCAACAGATTGTATATTGATTGCTTCTAGTCACAAATACTCTATTTTAAGAATGATTTCAATGTCTATCATTGACTTCTGTTTTATATGTTCTTGTTTCTATTTTTATTAAAATACTTTATTTATTTGACAGGGATGGAGAGAACGCAAGCAGGCAGAGTGGCAGGCAGAGAGAGGGGGAGAAGCAGGCTCTCCACTGAGCAGGGAGCCTGACATGCGCCTCCATCCCAGGACCCTGGAATCATGACCTAAGTTGAAGGCAGAGACTTAACCAACTGAGTCACCCAGACATTCCCCTTTTATATTTTCTTGCCATACTTCCTTCTGTGGGTCAAGATACTCCTTGGAGATCTGTTTCAAATCTATTATGAGAAAATGTAGAAGGAGGGGCGCCTGGGTGGCTCAGTTGGTTAAGTGACTGCCTTCGGCTCAGGTCATGATTACAGAGACCCAGGATCCAGTCCCATATTGGCTTCCCTGCTTGACAGGAAGCCTGCTTCTCCCTCTCTCACTCCCCCTGCTTGTGTTCCCTCTCTGGCTATGTTTCTCTTTGTCAAATAAATAAAATCTTAAAAAAAAAAAGAAAATGTAGAAGGAAATTCACTTCAGAGGACACACATAATACAGTAGTATGTGTCTAATAGGGAAGTCACATAGATTGACCAACACTTTTTACAAAAGACCTTCATGGTTTCATGAAGTGATATGGAACAACATGAAGAGGGGATCTATAGGCAGCAGGGTTCTAGATAAGTTTAGGAGAAATGCAAAAAGATACACAAAGACAAACATTTCCTCTTTCAGCCTTTGTAGGTACTGTGAAAAGATCCAATGCAAAGTGCTGCCACACTTTTGTTACTGCTCTCAGAAACAGGAAAAATTGGGAGTCAGTGGAACTGAAACAGTACAGAGCATATTCAGTTACATTTGCTGTTGCAAACAAAAAAACTTTGACAGCTTTACTAACTGGTCAAGAAAATCCAAGAGTCAAACATAAGCATGTATCTCCTAGTTTCCCCAGCAAAGTCAGAAAAGATAACTAGAACAGACAGCTCAAAGTGAGAATCTACCCTTCACTGATCTATTTAGTCCTAAAATTTCACTAAGTGATTCACATCCTATAAATAAATAAATAAATAAATAAATAAATAAATAAATAAATAAATATTAAAAAAAGATTACCAAAACTCTACTTTTTTTCAGTCTTCTTGAATTCTGAAATATCTTGGGCATTTTTGTATACATGCTTCAGGGCAGTCTTTCCTCTAAAAAATGCATCCTCCCATCTTCAGATCTCTTAAAACTATAACATTAGATATTTTTTGAAATATTGATTTCATGAACTACTATTTCAGCACTGACATGCCAAAATGTTCTCATGTATATTCCATACTTGGCTTATATATTTTATGAGAACATCTTAAAGCCAGAAACAAAAGAAATCCCAGGATCCTAAATTATTCCCATATTTTAGATAAGAAATGATACAATAAACTATACAAACATAGGATTGGGACTACAATACCCTCAAAGAAAATACACTATTATAGGACATACTATATATATATTTTTTCCCATTTCTTGGAGACTATGATAATATTAACAAAAGCAACTATTGCCCTAACATTTGTGTATTTGAGAACCACTGGGTTCAGTGTAGCTAAAACAAAACTTGAGGCCCTTAAAGATCCCTCCCTTGTCCTTTATGGCAGTGATCCCACCTGGGGCACTCTGTAACACAGAGGCATTTGGTAATGGTCACACCTAGGGGATGGTGCTCCTGAAGCCAAAGATGCTGCTGAACTTCCTATCCTACAAAGCATGGACAGCCCCCAGACAACAATTAGTCAATGGTGCTGAGGTTGAGAAACTCTGCTTTATAGATAAGAAAATTTTAGCATAAGTGGTAATAATGGAGGTTTTCAAAATTCATCTTGGGTAATTGATAAAAATACAGATCTTCTACCTCTTTGGTTAGGTTTATTCCAACGTATCTTTTGGTTTTTGGTGCTATAGTAAATGGAATCTATTCTCTAATTTCCCTTTGTATATTTTCATTGTTAGTGTATAAGAATGCAACTGATTTCTGTGCATCGATTTTGTGTCCTGCCACATTACTGAGTTGTTGTATGAGCTCTAGTAGTTTGGGGGTGGAATCTTTTGGGTTTTCCGTATAAAGAATCTTGTCATCTGCGAAGAGAGAGAGTTTGACTTCTTTGCCAATTTGAATACCTTTTATTTCTTTTTGTTGTCTGATTGCTGTTGCTAGGACTTCTAACACTATATTGAACAATAGTGACAAGAGTGGGCATCCTTGCCTTGTTCCTGATTGCAATAGGAAGGAAACCTACCCAAAGAGGTAAAGGCTTTGTACTTGAGAAACTGCAGAACACCCATGAAAGATATTGAAGAAGACACAAAAACATGGGAAAGCATTCCATGCTCATGGATCGGAAGAATAAACACTATTGAAATGTCTATACTGCCCAGAGCAATCTATACTTTCAATGTCATCCCGATGAAAATTCCAGCAGCATTTTTCAAAGTGCTGGAACAAACAATCCGAAAATTTATATGGAACCAGAAAAGACCCCGAATAGCTAAGGAAATGTTGAAAAAGAAAAAAACAAAGCTGGGGATATCACATTGCCTGATTTCAAGCTTTCTTACAAAGCTGTGATCACCAAGACAGCATAGTACTGGCACAAAAACAGATACATAGACCAATGGAACAGAGTAGAGAGTCCAGATATGGACCCTCAATTCTATGGTCAAATAATCTTTGACAAGGGAGGAAAACATATCCAGTGGGAAAAAAGACAGTCTCTTCAATAAACGGTGCTGGGAAAATTAGACCACTATGTATAGAAGACTGAAACTCGACCATTCTCTTACATCACACACAAAGATAAACTTAAAATGGATGAAAAACCTCAACATGAGGCAGGAATCTATCAAAATCTTAGAGGAGAACATCGGTAGTAACCCCTTTGACATCAGCCACAGCAACTTCTTTCAAGACATGTCTCTAAAGGTAAAGGAAACAAAAGGGAAAATGAACTTTTGGGATTTCATCAAAATAAAAAGCTTCTGCACAGCAAAAGAAACTGTCAACAAACAAAAAGGCAACACATGGAATGGGAGAAGATATTCACAAATGACACCATAGTAAAGGGCTGATGTTCAAGATCTATAAAGAACCCCTGAAACTCAACACCCCCCAAAAAGATGATCATATCAAAAAATGGGCAGAAGACAGGAATAGACACTTCTCCATAGAAGACATACAAATGGCTAACAGATACATGAAAACATGTTCATCATCATTAGCTATCAGGGAAATTAAAACCAAAACCACATTGAGATACCACCTTACACGAATGGCTAAAATTAACAGGACAGGAAGCAACAAGTGTTGGAGAGGCTGTGGAGAAAGGGGAACCCTTTTACCCTGTTGGTGGGAATGCAAGTTGGTGCAGCCACTTTGGGAAACAGTGTGGAGATCCCTTAAAAAATTAAAAATAGAGCTACCCTATGACCCTGCAATTGCACTACTGGGTATTTACCACAAGATACAGATGTAGTGAAAAGAAGGCATATATACCCCAATGTTCATAGCTGCAATGGCCACAATCACCAAACTGTGGAAAGAGCCAAGATGCCCTTCAACAGATAAATGGATAAAGAAGAGATGGTCCATATATATAATGGAATATTACACCTCCATCAGAAAGGATGAATACCCAACTTTTATACCAATATGGACAGGACTGGAGATTATGCTGAGTGAAATAAGTCAAGCCGAGAAAGTCAAGTATCATATGGTTTCACTTACTTGTGGAGGATAAGGCGTAACATGGAGGACATTAGGTGAAGGAAAGGAAATGTGAACTGGGGTAAATTAGAGAGGGAGATGAATCATGAGAGACTTTGGACTCTGAGAAACAAACTGAGGTTTGGTGGGGGGGGTGATGGATGAGCCTGGTGGTGGTCTTAAGGAGGGTACGTATTGCATGGAGCACTGGGTGTGGTGCATAAACAATGAATCTTAGAACACTGAAAAAATAAAATAAATCATTATTTTAAAAAATACAGATCCTCATATGCCTGTCAGATATTCTAAATTATGGTTGGTTCTGGAATCCAGGATATGCCTCTTAATGAGAATTCCAAATGACTCTTACCCAGAGAGGCAGGGACCTAGACAGAAGGAAGTCTGTCATTCCAAGTTCTATCTTTTTCCACTTCACGACATGTTCCTACAGTACTATGAGTATCTGATAAATGCATCATAAGTGGATTCAGAGTTCACGGTGAGTTCTCGAACATAGATTAGTTTTGTTAACTATAAATGGTATACTTTCTTCCTGGGAGTATTTGGCTTTACCTAATAAGCTACACAGAAGTCACTTTGGTTATTTTCATATTATGGTTGTGGCTTCAGAGGAGGATGATTAAGATCTCATGTGGTTTCTAGTCAAAGGTATAGCTGGAGACACAAAATATGACCTTTGGGTCATGAATTTACAGAGACTTTTCAAGGAGCATTTCTGGTAAGACATAGCTGGCAGCAAATAGTTTGCCATTATTAAATGAACATTAACAAAAAAAAATCACTGCTGCTCTTTAATTCTGAAATGTGAATTATTCCCAACATGGCAAGTCACTGAAATATTTGTTCTTATATAAAAACTTAGAGTATATAATGTATCAGAATGGGTTCTAGAGTTTCTATACCAAAAATACTAAATGGCTTGCCAATGAAAGGAAGCACAAACATAGAAATTTTATACTTTCATCAGCTTTGTACTTTACACATGTAGACAAATTCATCAATTAGCTCTCACTTAAGCAGAAAAGAAATTATATCCAAGAATGTATCAGTTATAAATAAACTATTTATAGTCTTTCTTTCAGAGAAAGAAAAAAAAACAGATATTACAAAAAGATGATCGGACTGTTTGAAAACCATAATCTGCTTTCAGAAATTTATATGATAAAATATTTATTCCTTTTATCAATTTTGTTTTTTTATTTCTTCCAGGTTCAGTTTTGTAAGATTGTTTCTAGAATTTATCCATTTGTTACAACTTGATTTTTTTGTAGTATTCTCTTATAATCCTTTGTATTAGAAAGTTTTATTCCTTCAGTACCTGAGCAATATTTATTATAATACTTTACCACCACAATAAAGTGGCCTTCCAGAATTATGAGCTTATTTTTAATCATAAAAATTTTGAGTCAAAAGAAAAAAGTTGAGGCTGCTCTTTGTCACTGACTCACAGGCTGAACAAGTTAGTATGTCTCTGAAGACTTAGAAATGTCATCTCTAAGATGTAATATAATGCATACAGCAATCTCAGTGTTTAATGAGATGACAATCATTAAATATATTTTAAATTGTGATGTCATCTCACCTCATTAGTCTTATTTTTTCTCACTAGAAAATCAAATCTGTTACAAATAAGAATTTTATTAATGAGAAGTTACCAAATAAAAATATTTTGCAACTATATTTGTATATGCCCTAAATATGTACATTCTGGATCCTTATTCCTACAGTATTCTAGTATCAAAGGGTAGGTATACATCTGATAAAAAATTTCAGAAAGGAGCATTTTTGTTTAATTTTTATTTATCTGATTTCATTTTAACTTTGTGAAATGCCTCTTAAATGTATCAGCCTTTGG